>JAWDGP010002164.1:267500-282290 GCA_033675545.1 Elysia crispata | reverse complement strand
TGTTTCCTGGAAATGAATAAAGTTAACCTTGCTTAAAGTCAACACTTTTTTTTTTGTCCCAAGGGGTTGACTTAAACTTAAAGCGGATTCGACTGTGGTTTTCTTACTCGCACATTTACTACTAAATCTAAGTTTATTGGGGTTTTTTTTGTTTGTTTTTTTTTACGTTTCTTTTGTTGTTTTTGCTTTTGTCTGAAATTTACAAAAAGTTAGAATTGTACTAATCAATAAAAAAAATAAAAAGGTAAATTTAACACACCGTACTAAGGACCATACCAAAGTCAATCGCCTTTATTTAAGAAAATGGATTTTTTTTATTTTTTAAAATATAAAAAAATTCTGAGAAAATAGATAAAGAAGCTTCGGTTTGTGTACAGAAAGAAACTTCTGTTGATGGCATATGTGTAGCAACAATCAATGAAGAGCTTATTATGATGGTTCCGATACACACGGCATTATCTATCAATGTCACTGCAACACAATGATCCTCAGCTTTAAAGGTGTGTCACGACTCCTTCCCCTCCTTCACATATGATTGTTTCTGATTTATTAGTTCAATGCTATATCATTTCTTGTCTTTTGCTGTACAATCGAGACAAAAGTTAGGAAACCAATCGAGAAATAAAGTAATTATTTTAAATTACTGTCAAGGAGGTTCCTCCACCCAATTCTTCCCCCCCCCCCCCCTTTTCCTCCTCATATTGCCCAAAATATGATCCCGCCCGACAAAACCTTTCGCTCCCTCAAAGCGTCAACCCTTCTTAGTTTGCTTTATATCCTGAACAAAATTGACTTTTGTTGTACCAGGATTGAGCGGTAATTCAATCAACAAGACCGCTGAATCTGTAACTGCGAGTGCAAAAGAGAAATGTGTAGAACCTGTGATCAAGATGGGATCTCGAAAAGAGAAAAAACGGAACAGAAGTAATGGGGCCTAAACTCATCTATCGACGGAATGGAGTTCGGCCTTGAGCCCCCGTCGAGCAGTGGAGAGCTGAACAGATTAACCGCCCCTAGATGACAAAACTGAGCCCCCGTTGGGCAGTGAAGAGCTACGGTGATAAGCCTACGTCGACCATTAGAGAGCTGAGCATAGAAACTGGTGTGATAGTTTAGATTTCTCATTTTGACAGTCTTAACACTTGTTTCCTTCCATAAACTGTCGCCCGCTTTCCAGTACTATTGGATATTTAATCAATTCGGTCGTTGATAAAAGATTTCAAGACAGTATAAAAGGATAATTGTAAGTATGAAAAGAGTAACTTGTAGAATTTATGATATCAGATGGGAAATCAAAACACACACACACACACACACACACACGGAAGAAAGGACAATTTTTTTTTTTGCGTCACAAAGTGGATGGTGAGATGATTCAACCAATGCCCAATTTATTAATTTTAACTTTTCTTCAACGGAATATTTTATAACTCTATTAATTCATCCAGCCATTAAATACGGCCTTTTTCAACAATCGGACCTTACTTTCAGATCTTCAACTATTTTGATTTCACGGAAACTCAATTTAGATTAGATGAGATCAAACACGCCAGATGACTCAGCGAGTGATAAACAGTAGTGTTTAGCCTCCGTCAGTCATAGAGCTAAACACAAGCTTTCTATCGAGATTATTGGCCAGTGCAAAGCCAATCAGGTTTGGCCGCTGCGATAGCCAAAAAAAACGAACCCTCGACGGGCAATGCAGAGCTAAACGGTTAAGCCTCCGTCGGAAATATCAGATTCGAACAGACTGATCTCTTTATCATTTAGAAATTCCATCAACATAGGTTGTGTATAGCGAATGTGCGACCGACTGAGCTATTTGAGGCCTTAAAAACGGTAATTAATGTCTCGTAACGTTGATTTCTTGTGAGATTTATTTGTATTCACATAGTGAGGAAAAGCATATATGAGAGAGAAACGGTTCAACATAATTTTTTAGTCAAGGTTTGAAAACAGCCGATAAATTAAACTTGAAAAAAAAATTCTTCTTCCGCTCTGATATTCAACAACCACGCAAACTGTGTCCGCTGTGAAAGTACCCGAGAGATCCTATCTCAACCCTTGAAGAGGTCCATGGAAACCGCTAAATTATTGCGATCTATAATACCAGACCACATCTGACGACGGCAGCAATGATTGATATGACAGAGGAAGGGCGCCGCTAAATTGAAATCCCAAAGAACGTGGCAGCTCACAACTCAATGTGGACTATCAAATTTCTCTTGCCTTTATTTTCAGACCTTTTCTTTTCTTTCTGCCGTCTCAGTGTTAAGCTGCCAAAATAAAAAAAAAATCGCAAAGGGAAGGAACCCTGGAAAAACTACGTAGTTAAGATAGCGATCACAAAACAACGTGTAAACTGACAAATCATTCTACTTCTGGACAGAGCAGTAACGTCGCGTTGAAATCAAAACTTGAAATCATGTGAGAGCTGAAAAAACTGGGCCGACTTGCTCCACCCCAAGCGCTTAGGACTCACAAGATGAAAAGCTGGTAAAACTTACTTTAAAAAAAAAATTCCTAGCCCTGTCTTTTTCTGTCTCGCCGCAACCTCTCTCCTTTTCCCACCCCTCTTTTTACCCCCCTCGCGCACCCAGCCTTGAACTAATACGCGATTTTAAAGAAATGAAAACATGAGTTTACTTTAACTCATGATTAAAATAAGCAAATTTTATTGGGCGTATCTTTCCACGTTCACTTTTGTATAAGCACAATTTGACGTGCAAGTGAATAACGTGCTGTTAGCATCATGGATAAGAAAAAAAAAATAAAAAGCAATGCCAATACAATGGTGAAGCTTATAATACATGCGCTTTATTGGTCGGTAGAAATGTTATTTGTGTACCTTAAAATACATGATTGTGTCGAAAAAATAGCTTGGTCTATAAAGTCGATGATTGTTTCAAATATTACGCGTAAAGGTACCAAAATTAATTCTTTGACAAAAATTTTCACCCCAAAAAAAAATCATCTTCCCTTCCATCGAACATCCTCTCCACAACCCACCCCCACCCGCACCCCCAGGCAATGCTGAGTGTCAAGTGCATCTTTGCTGTCCGAGACAGCTCAGTCAAAAGACCAGTAAAGAGGATGTCCCCAACATAAGTTCATAACTATTATACAGTTGACTCGTGTAATTTTTTTCTCCATTCAGAGGCTCTGCTTAAGTCTTGGTAATTGTTAATCAAGAGAGATCATAAAATTACAATGCAACCTTACGTTCTCCTTTGGACCTATTTCCGGCCGTTACTGCAAAAGCATTCATTTTTTTAAAACAAAAATTGCCTTGAACACGTATTTTTTCTCAAGGAGTTGCGCAGAATATAAAAAAATTATTCCGATTTTGCATCAATGTGCCTTTTTGAAAAATATGATTCTTTTTAAGTCACCCCGACAGGCTATCACTGTGCAACTAAAGAGACAAAACTCGGTTGCCAAACTAGATCTCATAACTGATCGTTTCTGCAGGTATTTTGTATATGCAAGTGAAAAAGCAAAGCTAGGCCAAACATTAGTTATATGGGTTTACCGGAGTTTTATATTCAGCAACTTTTTATCCACCTCTCCCGCCTTTCCCAGAGAGGATAAATTTAAGACAATTAAGCTTAATCGCCATCGAGACTATCATACTTAAAAACACATTTTGACTTTTCCTTGCTGGTAAATAAAACGGGTTTTTCAAACCCAGAACTAACTCGTGAGAGAGAGAGAGAGAGAGAGAGAGAGAGAGAGAGAGAGAGAGAGAGAGAGAGAGAGAGAGAGAGAGAGAGAGAGAGAGAGAGAGACAGACAGACAGACAGACAGACAGACAGACAGAGACAGAGATAGAGAGAGAGAGAGAGAGAGAGAGAGAGAGAGAGAGAGAGAAAGGGAAAGAAAAAGAGATAGAGAGAGAAGAAGAAGAAGAAGAAGAAGAAGAAGAAGAAGAAGAAGAAGAAGAAGAAGAAGAAGAAGAAGAAGAAGAAGAAGAAGAAGAAGAAGAAATTCTAGCAATTCTTTAAAGTTTCCAAGTTTTTGGCTTACTGTTTACCAAGGTTTGTCGAAGTTTCCTAGAGATTTCTCACGAGATAGAGCTATGGGCGGCTTACAAAAAGATTATAGTTTAACCTTCTTCAGGCAAATCTGAACGGATTTGTCTCCGTGGGACAAGAAGAGCTCTGGGATGGCAACATTAAGCTCCCGCCAAGAGTACAGATTTGGAAAGATAAACCTCCCGTATATGGCAAAATCGAGTCCCCATCGGGCAGTTCATAGCTGACTCAGTTAGTCTGGCAGTCATTACAGAGCTGAACTCTTGAGATGGTGAACTCGATCCTTCGTTGTCCATTGCAAAACAAATGAGATGGCGAAAATGAACCCTCAGCGGGCAATACAGAGCTGAATAGCTTAGCCTAAGCGGAAGGCTAAATTAAGCCCCGATTAGGCAGTGCATAGATGAATCGATCAGCCTCCGTCAAGCGAGACAAAATTGCCCCTTGTCGGGCATTACAAATGCTGAAAATTATGTTTGTCTTGCATTGCAAACGAGAGATTGTGTAGGCCAGTACAAAGATGAACAGATAAGCCATCGTCGGGCATTGCAAAACTGAGCAGATTAGCCTCCCTTTGGGATGGCAAGCTTGCGCCTCCGTCGTGCAGTAAGAAGCAAATCGGATAAGCCTCCGTCGGGCAAGTTATAGATGACTAGACTCATCTATTTATCATGTGTCATTTACAAATTCAATCTACATAAATTAAAATATGAAAAATCCCGTCTAAACACGCCCTGCCACTTGAAAAGATCCATCCTAATTGAGACGTCAGACCATTTTGCAGCTCGATGGTGAATATTGTGGGAGATCATTCAATGAAAACTTGACAGCATTTGTCAGGCAGCACCTGAGGAAAAATGATTATTACAATTATCATTAAACATAATTCGATTTATTGGTTATTCGACTTATGGCTTTACAACAGCTGCTTTCTCATGCAGAATTTCTTCAAACTCGATTAGTTTTTGCTTCTTCGAGCGTTGCATCAACGTCAAGGGTCATTGTTCCATGAAGCATAAGAAAGATTGGGGGAGTTGCAAAATTATCAGAGGCTTTCGGGTTCAAACCCTCAATGTCGATCGATGGATTAAATAGACCAAGTTAGTGCCTGTCTCTAACACAATTCCCAACCAAGTTACTGCCTGTCTCTAAAATAATTCAAAACCAAGTTACTGCCTGTCTCTAACTCAATTCCCAACCAAGTTACTGCCTGTCTTTAACACAATTCCCAACCAAGTTACTGCCTGTCTCTAACAGGATCCACAACCACGTTACTGCCTGTCTCTAACACAATTCACAACCAAGTTAGTGCCTGTCTCTAACACAATTCCCAACCAAGTTACTGCCTGCCTCTAACACAATTCAAAACCAAGTTACTGCATGTCTCTAACAGGATCCACAACCAACTTAGTGCCTGTCTCTAACACAATTCCCAACCAAGTTAGTGCCTGTCTCTAACACAATTCACAACCAAGTTAGTGCCTGTCTCTAACACAATTCACAACCAAGTTAGTGCCTGTCTCTAACACAATTCACAACCAAGTTAGTGCCTGTCTCTAACACAATTCACAACCAAGTTAGTGCCTGTCTCTAACAGGATTCACAACCAAGTTACTGCCTGTCTCTAACACAATTCCCAACCAAGTTAGTGCCTTTCTCTAACACAATTCACAACCAAGTTACTGCCTGTCTCTAACAGAATCCACAACCAAGTTACTGCCTATCTCTAACAGGATCCACAACCAAGTTCCTGTCTATCTCTAACAGGATCCACAACCAAGTTACTGCCTGTCTCTAACAGGATCCACAACCAAGTTACTGCCTGTCTCTAACAGGATCCACAACCAAGTTACTTTTGCCTGTCTCTAACACAATTCCCAACCAAGTTACTGCCCGTCTCTAACACAATTCCCAACCAAGTTACTGCCTGTCTCTAACACAATTCCCAACCAAGTTACTGCCTGTCTCTAACAGGATCCACAACCAAGTTACTTTTGCCTGTCTCTAACACAATTCACAACCAAGTTAGTGCCTGTCTCTAACACAATTCACAACCAAGTTACTGCCTGTCTCCAACAGAATCCACAACCAAGTTACTGCCTATCTCTAACAGGATCCACAACCAAGTTCCTGTCTATCTCTAACAGGATCCACAACCAAGTTACTGCCTGTCTCTAACAGGATCCACAACCAAGTTACTGCCTGTCTCTAACAGGATCCACAACCAAGTTACTGCCTGTCTCTAACAGGATCCACAACCAAGTTACTGTCTATCTCTAACAGGATCCACAACCAAGTTACTGCCTGTCTCTAACAGGATCCACAACCAAGTTACTGTCTATCTCTAACAGGATCCACAACCAAGTTACTGCCTGTCTCTAACAGGATCCACAACCAAGTTACTGCCTGTCTCTACCACAATTCACAACCAAGTTACTGCCTATCTCTAACAGGATCCACAACCAAGGTAATGCCTGTCTCTAACAGGATCCACAACCAAGTTACTGCCTATCTTTAACAGGATCCACAACCAAGTTACTGCCTATCTCTAACAGGATCCACAACCAAGTTACTGTCTATCTCTAACAGGATCCACAACCAAGTTACTGCCTGTCTATAATAGGATCCATAACCAAGTTACTGCCTGTCTGTAACAGGATTCACAACCAAGTTACTGCCCGTCTCTAACAGGATCCACAACCAAGTTACTTCCTGTCTCTAACAGGATCCACAACCAAGTTACTGCCCGTCTCTAACAGGATTCATAACCAATCCTTCTCTCCATGGATTCTCTCCATAGTAGGAGTATTCTTCGGGTTCAGGAGCTTAGAAAGGCGTTGTTGATCCATTTTGGACTTATAAATCCTACCATTTCTGAATGGAAAAGAGGAAACAATCTGATATTCCATATTTAAATTAAATTATAAATGTAAAACCATGTTCCAAGATTTTAAAAGAACTACTTAATTTTTTTCTTGAAATTAAATTTAATTTCAATTATAAATAGGAGTGCTCATGACGCACTAATAATCTTTTATAAAAATAGAAAAACAAGAATACCATTTCTGTAACAGTTTCCATCACATCAGATTATACTTTTCTTTACCTTATTCGTCTGATGACGGAACGATCATTACCTGAAAGAGCAAAGATATTCTAAGGTTTTATGTTTTTGATACGATAGAGGACTTGATGAATGGGGAGAGCAGGGTTTTACAACTTACTAAATCTTCTAAACCACGACGTTCAATTCTTATTACAACGATAATCATTCTCTTGTTTTAATGTGGCTCTTTCCATAGTTAGATCTATGTGCCTGACAGAGATGGAATGTGAGCAGAAGCTGGGGCTTGCATTATCTTAAGTGCTTTAGATCTAGCGATTTCACGCGCTCACTCCAAACATTCTTTCGAGGCTTTCCTAAGGCAGCGTGAGTGTTCAGCCTAGAGAGTTTGGGTTCGAACTAGATATGTAGATCCCTGCAGTTGTCGGGGCGAGAGTTTGAGCCATATGCTTACTCGCAATTCGTAGACATAACGGGTGGGACTTAGCTTGATCATTATAGACGTTGATTCTGAGAGGCAGTCATAGACATATATATATATTTACATATATATACATATATATATATATATATATATATATATATATATATAAAGCTGAAAGAAAAAAAAAACAACAAGAAAGTGTGGGAGAAAATGGGGTGAAAGAGAGAGTTGGAGAAGAAAATAAAAAGGAAACATTAGGATTGTTTTCGGGAAGTAGAGAGAGGCAGAGGGGAGTTGTAAGGTGAGGGAGTAATACGGAGACAAAGGTTAATGACGAGAGTAAAAGATTGTTAAATAGAAAGACAGGAAAATTCAAAGAGAGCCGGGGAGGAATACTGAACAAGTAAACTTGCTTTTGTCAGAGCATCACTCAAGAATCATGCTTTGTCCATTCTCTAAGGAGATATCTTTGGCATGTCTCTGATTTAGCTGCTGTTGTAATACTGGGATGAACCAGATAACAAATCGCTGTGTAGGCATGCCCAAGATTAACCCTTGGTGAGGAAAATAAAATAGTCTCAGATTTAAAGAAAGGGTAAAAAATAAAGGTAATATCCACTGAAAGAGAAAAAGATGTTTTTTTTTAACTTAAGATAAGATAAGGTAAGATAAGATGTACTTTATTTATCCCTCTTGAGGAAATTTAAGAATTGGTAGGCCCATTAACATCAACAGTCATAAATACGTAGGATAAAAATCCAGGTGTAAATTTAAAAAAAATAGATAAATAAAAAATACATTATAGTTATATAAAAGGTAGATATATTCATGTTTCTATACAGAGCAAGTATATTATACTTATAGAGTAATTTTACATATCTAAAAACTGTTTACAATCAATAAATAAATAGAGCGTACACTAATAATGGTATTTTTTTTCAAATCACATCTAAAAGTGTAAAGAACTTAATGTGTTAAACTTATAATATTAAAAAAATTTATATATAAGAGATATTGCACTTAGTTTTCTGCAAGCCTAGTCGTATAAGCCTATTTACACACTTATTGTCTTGTCTTCACCATTTATATTTATCATTGAATAGTGATATAGATTTTGGGAGAAAAGAGTTTGAGTGCCTAGCTGCTCTCGTCTTTAGTGTTCTCTACTTACCTACCACTACGCTCTACCTGTCTGCAGTTATATTCTTTATGCAGAGAATGCGTGGGATCTTTTACTATTTCTAACATTTTGTTTGTCGTAAGTCGTTGGAACAATGTGTCTAAGTCGTCTTGTTTTTTACCTACTAACCCCCCTTCTTTTCTTACTATTTTGTCCAGTGTGTTCTTGTCTGTATTTTGAATGCTACCTCCCCAACAGATGAGGGCAAAGCTTAAAACACTGCAGATCATTGAAGAATAAAATATTTTAAGTAGATTTAGATTTATGGTAAAAGACTCGAGTTTCCTTTAACAATACATTCTTGTTTTATTTTTACTGACAATTACATCTGTGTTATTTTTCCCCGTAAGTTTATTATGTAGAACAACGCCAAGGTATTTAAACGTTTCCACTCGCTCTACTTCTTTCTCTTGAATAATTATAGCTTCAGGATCATTCTCTTGTTTGCGAAAATCAATGACCATTCCTTTAGACTAACTTACATTTAGGACTGGATGATTTCTGCCGCATCAATCAACGAACGAGTTTATTTCTGCTTTATAGTTAAGACCTTGATCATTTATAATGAGTCCTGGTAGTACCGTATTGTCTGTATATTTGTCAATAATACAGTCATCATTTCAGATCTGCAGTCTGGTGTGTATGTAGAGAACGGAAAATGTGATAAGACTGTTCCTTGTGGGGCGCCAGTTTTTGTTTTGACAGTATCAGATGTTAATGTGGGGCTTAAACTAATAAAATGTGGCCTAGAAGTAAGATAATCCAGTACCCAAAGAATAAGAGAAGAATAAACTTTCATTTTCACCAGCTTCTCACACAATAAATGGGGTTGAATGGTGTTAAATACGCTAGAGAAATCACAGAACACAAGTTGAACACTGAGGATGAGATGTTTGGCAAGGCCTGAAAGCGACTATCTGATTTTGGAAGAAAATAAAAATTTTTGTTTTTATTTGACTATTAAAATATAACTATCATTAATATTTCATCACTTCATTTGCCCTGATTTTAATATCAGATCCTTATAGTTATAAAACAAGGTCTGCAACAGAAATAGAAAAAAATAGTTATTACCACGAAATTTCCTTCTAATGAAAACAATGGCTTTCTTACTAAATTATTTGAAAACTTGTTTCATTTGATAACTCGTCTGCCTTACCAAACCATGGTTTACTCTTGAAATTCTCTCCTCACGGGCCTCCTTGTGCAGTGGTCCAGAAGTTAAACTAAAATAATGCTGTAAACCTGCATGGGCTCTTCTGGCTGTGAGTCAGCAACACATTGCTGGGCCACGATTATTCACCTCTCTTCTACGATGGCAACGTCAAGATCAAGCTGTTACAATGGAGAGGGGGTCAAGAAAGGCAACAAATTAAACTGATCAGAAAGCAAAGAATATGAAAAAAAAAATCACCGTAAAAAAATGCGTTGTGTGAGGAAAGCATAATTCTTAAAACTGCAGTTTGCCAGAAACGGATATATCGAAAGCAAGCTTGGAAGATTTCACTATGACAGGGCATCTTAAAAGACTACTGATATGTCAAAGACCGGCCTGTGAAATTTAATTCATACTGAGGTTTAACAGAATTATTATGAACTTGATGTTCACAAAAATGTTTTAAACTGTCATAAACATAATCATCTAGGTGTAGCAAAACCTTTCTCCGACAAACATTTCCCCTCTTGATCCTGGGTCAGCTTCAACCACGTCCGTCCACATCTCGAACTCTCGACACCTCGAGTATCTATCACGGCTCACTTAGAGACGCCAGGGCTTCTGTTAACTTTGGATTGGCGACATCCAGGATCTGATAATGGGACGTAAATCCATTTTAAAAGGAAGTAAGTTCAGAGAGAAAGAGAGAGAGAGAGAGAGAGAGAGAGAGAGAGAGAGAGAGTAAGAGAGAAAGGGAAAAGAAGATGGGGAGAGGTGATTGAGGAGAAGGAGTATTATAAAAGGATAGAGGAGAAACAACGAACTGTTATACAAAAAAGTAATGTTTAAAGAAAAATAATGTTATTGCTAGTTTCATGAATCTCGTTCACAGCACAGTCATCTTTGGTCTTTTACTATGACGACAAAACTAAGCCCCCGTCGGGTATGACGGGAATTAAGAAGATGAGACTTTAAACTTACCTACCGACGGTGTACGATTCGAACCCGCCAAGTTATCCGGGTAAAAGCTCTGTGCCCTCAGCCTCTATACTCTGGTGGAATATTCAAGAGTGATAATTTATAAGAGATATTTGCACATGATGATATTATCCCTCGACTTTAGTCCCATGAAGTGAGGAATTTACCTTGATAAATTTTCAATCTTCTTAAATCTGGCTCACAATGATCATACTTAGTCCGTACTTAATTTACAATCTCTACATTGATCTTATCTTTTAAAAAAAGTTGCGATAATAAGCCAAGATTAAACGATATAACATTTAAATTTGTAAGCTTTTAAACACTTATTCCATAACCTATTTTTATATATATTACGCTAAAACAAAGGAATAATTCTACACGTTGTTCGAGGATTCTGCAGCTGTCCGAGGAGCAGGACTGTCCGAGGCGAGAGGCTGTCCGAGGAGCGAGGCTGTCCGAGGAGCAGGACTGTCCAAGGAGCGGGGCTGTCCGAGGAGCGAGACTGTCCGAGGAGCGTGGCTGTCCGAGGAGCAGGACTGTCCGAGGAGCGGGGCTGTCCGAGGAGCAGGATTGTCCGAGGAGCAGGACTGTCCGAGGAGCGGGGCTGTCCGAGGAGCAGGACTGTCCGAGGAGAAGGACTGTCCGAGGAGCGGGGTTGTCCGAGGAGCGAGACTGTCCGAGGAGCGGGGCTGTCCGAGGAGCGGGGCTGTCCGAGGAGCGGGACTGTCCGAGGAGCAGGACTGTCCGAGGAGCAGGACTGTCCGAGGAGCAGGACTGTCCGAGGAGCAGGACTGCCGAGGAGCGGGACTGTCCGAGGAGCAGGACGGTCCGGGGAGCAGGATGGCCCGAGGAGCAGGACTGCCGAGGAGCGGGGCTGTCCGAGGAGCGGGCCTGTCCGAGGAGCGGGGCTGTCCGAGGAGCAGGACTGTCCGAGGAGCGGGGCTGTCCGAGGAGCAGGACTGTCCAAGGAGCGGGGCTGTCCGAGGAGCAGGACTGTCCGAGGAGCAGGACTGTCCGAGGAGCGGGGCTGTCCGAGGAGCAGGACTGTCCGAGGAGAAGGACTGTCCGAGGAGCGGGGCTGTCCGAGGAGCAGGATTGTCCGAGGAGCAGGACTGTCCGAGGAGCGGGGCTGTCCGAGGAGAGGAGCTGTCCGAGGAGCAGGATTGTCCAAGGAGAAGGACTGTCCGAGGAGCGGGGCTGTCCGAGGAGCGAGGCTGTCCGAGGCGAGGCTGTCCGAGGAGCGGGACTGTCCGAGGAGCAGGACTGTCCGAGGAGCAGGACTGTCCGAGGAGCAGGACTGTCCGAGGAGCAGGACTGTCCGAGGAGCAGGAATGCCGAGGAGCGGGAAAGTCCGAGGAGCGGAGCTGTCCGAGGAGCAGGATTGTCCAAGGAGAAGGACTGTCCGAGGAGCGAGGCTGTCCGAGGAGCGAGGCTGTCCGAGGAGCGGGGCTGTCCGAGGAGCAGGACTGTCCGAGGAGCAGGACTGTCGAGAAGCAGGACTGTCCGAGGAGCGGGGCTGTCCGAGGAGCAGGACTGTCCGAGGAGCGGGGCTGTCCGAGGAGCAGGATTGTCCGAGGAGCAGGACTGTCCGAGGAGCGGGGCTGTCCGAGGAGCAGGATTGTCCAAGGAGAAGGACTGTCCGAGGAGCGGGGCTGTCCGAGGAGCGGGGCTGTCCGAGGAGCGGGGCTGTCCGAGGAGCGGGGCTGTCCGAGGAGCAGGACTGTCCGAGGAGCAGGACTGCCGAGGAGCGGGACTGTCCGAGGAGCAGGACTGTCCGAGGAGCGGGGCTGTCCGAGGAGCAGGACTGTCCGAGGAGCGGGGCTGTCCGAGGAGCGGGGCTGTCCGAGGAGAGGAGTCGACCAGTCACACTGACCACTACTCTTCTTCGGTCCACTGTGAGGAAGTTGAAAACCAGGTGAGAGATTTCTTACTTGGTCTTCACTTAATGAAATAGAAGATTTTTATCTGGAATGTTAGTTTCTGATAAAACATGTGTGTGATAGAAATCCCTCGCATTATTTTCATGAGAAAATTTCCATCGCCTCTACGCGAACTCCACGATTGTTCATGATTATTTTTCAATTTACAATGCCGCGTAAAAATGTTCTTAAAAACTCAAGTTAGTGATCAGCTCTCGCTCAGGCTACAATCATTAAAATAGCATTCATGACCTGCAAATTGACAGGTTAACTGTTTTTATGAGCCCAAACCTCCTCAAGTGATGACCTCGGGGCTTCGAGATTTAGGACAGGAATTTTATCTAGTCTTAAAACAATCGCGTGCAGGGCAAAAAAGGAATGTCAGAATTTGATGATTGATCTGGGTGTCTTAGTTTTCTGCAATTGGTGAGGCAGCAAGAATTGGCTATAGATTAGTTCAATGAGTTCAGAATTGCTGCTAATTTATTTTCATTTTATCTAGCTTTCTAGTTTTGCTTAATCTAAAATACTGGCAAACGCGTGGAGGCCTGACAAGGTTATGTATAATCTATATATAGGATTACCTATTTGAATCCATTTGTTTTGTAGGTTTCATTTTTAATATCACTCGCTAGAAGAGTAATTTAAATCAGTTTATATATAAGATTTAAATAAAAAAAAAAACACAACATTTTAAGTATGTACTCATCTTTGATTTGATACAAATACAAATTTAAGGGGGCCGTCAGAGGAAAAATAAAGAAGAGATATAGAGATCATCGAGTAGGAGGACAAACTAAGCAGGCCTAATAAAACTAATGGTTAGAAGCGATGAATCTGGGGAAAACAGGATAACTATTTTAAGCCATCGGGTAAAGAAAAAAAAATGGAAATAAGAAAGAAAAGCGATAGAGACTGTCACGCTTTGACACCCATTTGAGAAAAAAGCGAAGTAAACAAAAAAAAAAAAGACATCGGATATAGGATAAAAGGGTATAAAAATCGGAGGTCGCTACTTTAAGCACAAAAGTGGAGGCGCGATGGAGGCAGTCGGATAGAGAAAAACAGAAAAGAAGGTATAGAGATCACTGAGTAGAAAGAAAAAGGAAGAAAGGGGCCGGTTGCCACCAATATGGGAAAAATTGAAGAGAACTATAGAAAGCCATCAGGTAGAAAAAAAAAAAGAAGAAAGACTGGAGGCAAGTGATTTGAAAACAACAAAAGAAAACTGATGGAAATCAGAGGATGGAGAAAATGGGAGATAGGGGATAGAAATCACAAGATAGGAAAGAAAAATAAAATATAAAAAAATGAGAGCGCTTTTTTTTTCTTTTTTTTTTTTTGAGAATAACAAATCAGAACTAATGGAAGTTATACGATAGAGGAAAATAAATGGAGGAACTTAGAGGTCACACATAGCAGAGAGAACTAATCAAAGCCATTAGATCGATCAAAGACAAAGGAAGAAATATAGACCAACGGAAAGGTGAAAAAAAATATGTAAAGAGTTGGATGACATCGACGTGAGGACAGCAGAAGAAAAAAAAAGTTTTCCCTGTGACTTTCAGCTCTTCTCTACACCTTTCTTGATACCAGAGTTGGACCTATAGGGTGGTCTTTGGTTTCTGATCCTTCACCCTCTTGAGGCTACATGCCAGGGCCGCAGCTTGTGCGTTCAGCTGCAAACTCAGAGGCAATGACTAAGTGCAATGTCATTGCAACCTCCGCCTGTTTACAGAGCCAGAGGCAATGGCTCAGTGCAATGCCATTGTAACCTCTGCTTTTCTCACAATCCCAGTTGACAATGAACAAATGCAATGTCACTGCAACCTGAGACGATTCAGAAACCCAGAGGCGTCGACTTAGTGCTATGTCAATGCAACCTCTGCCTATTCACAAACCTAGAGGCAATGACTTAGTGCAATGTCATTGTAACCTCCACAGTCAAAGAGACTGTTGGGCTCCAGACAACAGATAGGTCAGGTCGGGACGAGAACGTCTCACCTCCGTTCTGTCAGTGCGACCCTCTGCC
>JAWDGP010002164.1:140000-265000 GCA_033675545.1 Elysia crispata | reverse complement strand
TAGATGTATTGATTAGATACTTTTAAAAAGTTTGAAAAAAAATGAACACCTGAAGTGTTTTAAGCCTTAGAAGGTTAGTTCTAATTGATATTTATTTAGAGTATGCGTCCTTTGCGTCTTTCAAGCCGATCCAAAATGGAGGAGTGAGCGGAGAAATTTTGAAAACGTGCAAATACCCAAGAGTGTGTTATGTGTTAGCTATTTTTTTATCTCAATCTCCCAGGACATTGTCAGAAGACAGCTCACACCTCCAGTGTATAGCGCGTCAGTCACTGCTAGGCCTCGACGTCCGGTATTTCAAAAATAGAAAACCGGCCATTTTCTTTTCAAGGACCAATCGGAATGTGTGTTACACAAAATTTTAACCAATCACTATGGTTGACTCATTCATCGCCTGCACAACTATGACAAATTTTCGCTTCCCCTCCACCCTCCCCACCCCTCCCCCACCTCCCTAAATCTTTCTGGTCGGACCTTCTAAAATACAGGCCAAGTAACCGACGCTAATGATCATGTGATGTAGAGGTTGACTGTGAGCTCTACTCACAACGGGACACCATTTGTCAACTCGATACAATGAATTTGTTTTAGGTTCGACAGCAGCGAAACTCCGTACCAAAACTGACGCGTTAATTTAGTGTATTGAGTGTGTTGAGTTCTTGTCCAAAAAAAGGCAGCGAACACTTCTATGGTCTTTATACTGCAAGCATATATTGTATATTTCCTTGGTTTAAAAAACTGTTTCACTATGAGGCGAAAACAACCGTGCTTCTTTTGACTTTAACGAACCAGGGTAGCAATGGAAAATGAGAGCCAACAATAAGCGGTGTTAATGGAAGATGAGAGCCCACCATAAGCGGTGTCAATGGAAGATGAGAGCCCACCATAAGCGGTGTCAATGGAAGATGAGAGTCCACCATAAGCGGTATCAATGGAAGATGACAGCCCACCATAAGCAGTGTATATGGAAGATGACAGCCCACCATAAGCGGTATCAATGGAAGATGACAGCCCACCATAAGCGGTGTCAATGGAAGATGACAGCCCACCATAAGCGGTGTCAATGGAAGATGACAGCCCACCATAAGCGGTGTCAATGGAAGATTAGAGCCCACCATAAACGGTGTCAATGGAAGATGACAGCCCACCATAAGCGGTATCAATGGAAGATGACAGCCCACCATAAGCGGTGTCAATGGAAGATGACAGCCCACCATAAGCGGTGTCAATGGAAGATGACAGCCCACCATAAGCGGTGTCAATGGAAGATGACGGCCCACCAAAAGCGGTATCAATGGAAGATGACAGCCACCATAAGCGGTATCAATGGAAGATGACAGCCCATCATAAGCGGTATCAATGGAAGATGACAGCCCACCATAAGCGGTGTCAATGGAAGATGACAGCCCACCATAAGCGGTGTCAATGGAAGATGAGAGCCCACCATAAGCGGTATCAATGGAAGATGACAGCCCACCATAAGCGGTCTCATTGAAAGATGACAGCCCACCATAAGCGGTATCAATGGAAGATGACAGCCCACCATAAGCGGTGTCAGTGGAAGATGACAGCCAACCATAAGCGGTATCAATGGAAGATGACAGCCCACCATAAGCGGTATCAATGGAAGATGACAGCCCACCATAAGCGGTGTCAATGGAAGATGACAGCCCACCATAAGCGGTGTCAATGGAAGATGACAGCCCACCATAAGCGGTGTCAATGGAAGATGACAGCCCACCATAAGCGGTGTCAATGGAAGATGACAGCCCACCATAAGCGGTATCAATGGAAGATGACAGCTCACCATAAGCGGTATCAATGGAAGATTAGAGCCCACCATAAGCGGTGTCAATGGAAGATGACAGCCCACCATAAGCGGTGTCAATGGAAGATGACAGCCCACCATAAGCGGTGTCAATGGAAGATGACAGCCCACAATAAGCGGTGTCAATGGAAGATTAGACCCCACAATAAGCGGTGTCAATGGAAGATGACAGCCCACCATAAGCGGTATCAATGGAAGATGACAGCCCACCATAAGCGGTATCAATGGAAGATGACAGCCACCATAAGCGGTATCAATGGAAGATGACAGCCCATCATAAGCGGTATCAATGGAAGATGACAGCCCACCATAAGCGGTGTCAATGGAAGATGACAGCCCACCATAAGCGGTGTCAATGGAAGATGAGAGCCCACCATAAGCGGTATCAATGGAAGATGACAGCCCACCATAAGCGGTCTCATTGAAAGATGACAGCCCACCATAAGCGGTATCAATGGAAGATAACAGCCCACCATAAGCGGTCTCATTGGAAGGTGACAGCCCACCATAAGCGGTATCAATGGAAGATGACAGCCCACCATAAGCGGTGTCAATGGAAGATGACAGCCAAACATAAGCGGTATCAATGGAAGATGACAGCCCATCATAAGCGGTATCAATGGAAGATGACAACCCACCATAAGCGGTGTCAATGGAAGATGACAGCCCACCATTAGCGGTGTCAATGGAAGATGAGAGTCCACCATAAGCGGTGTGAATGGAAAATGAGAGCCCACATAAGCTGTGTCAATGGAAGATGAGAGTCCACCATAAGCGGTATCAATGGAAGATGACAGCCCACCATAAGCGGTATCAATGGAAGATGACAGCTCACCATAAGCGGTATCAATGGAAGATGACAGCCCACCATAACCGGTATCAATGGAAGATGACAGCCCACCATAAGCGGTATCAATGGAAGATGACAGCCCACCATAAGCGGTATCAATGGAAGATGACAGCCCACCATAAGCGGTATCAATGGAAGATGACAGCTCACCATAAGCGGTATCAATGGAAGATGACAGCCCACCATAACCGGTATCAATGGAAGATGACAGCCCACCATAAGCGGTATCAATGGAAGATGACAGCCCACCATAAGCGGTATCAATGGAAGATGACAGCCCACCATAAGCGGTATCAATGGAAGATGACAGCCCACCAAAAGCGGTGTCAATGGAAGATGACAGCCCACCATAAGCGGTGTCAATGGAAGATGACAGCCCACCATAAGCGGTGTCAATGGAAGATGACAGCCCACCATAAGCGGTGTCAATGGAAGATGACAGCCCACCATAAGCGGTGTCAATGGAAGATGACAGCCCACCATAAGCGGTGTCAATGGAAGATTAGAGCCCACCATAAGTGGTGTCAATGGAAGATTAGAGCCCACCATAAGCGGTGTCAATGGAAGATTAGAGCCCACCATAAGCGGTGTCAATGGAAGATGACAGCCCACCATAAGCGGTGTCAATGGAAGATGACAGCCCACCATAAGCGGTGTCAATGGAAGATGACAGCCCACCATAAGCGGTATCAATGGAAGATGACAGCCCACCATAAGCGGTGTCAATGGAAGATGACAGCCCACCATAAGCGGTGTCAATGGAAGATTAGAGCCCACCATAAGCGGTGTCAATGGAAGATTAGAGCCCACCATAAGCGGTGTCAATGGAAGATGACAGCCCATCATAAGGGGTGTCAATGGAAGATAAGAGTCCACCATAAGCGGTGTCAATGGAAGATGAGAGCCCACCATAAGCGGTGTCAATGGAAGATGAGAGCCGACCATAAGCGGTGTCAATGGAAGATGACAGCCCACCATAAGCGTTGTCAATAGAAGATTAGAGCCCACAATAAGCGGTGTCAATGGAAAATGAATGCCCACAATAAGCGGTGTCAATAGAAGATTAGACCCCACAATAAGCGGTGTCAATGGAAGATGACAGCCCACCATAAGCGGTGTCAATAGAAGATTAGAGCCCACAATAAGCGGTGTCAATGGAAGATGACAGCCCACCATAAGCGGTGTCAATGGAAGATGGTAGCCCACCATAAGTGGTGTCAATGGAAGATGAGAGCCCACCATGAGCGGTGTCAATAGAAGATGAGAGCCCAGCATAAGCGGTGTCAATGGAAGATGAGAGCCCACCATAAGCGGTGTCAATGGAAGATGAGAGCCCACCATAAGCGGTGTCATTGGAAGATGACAGCCCACCATAAGCGGTATCAATGGAAGATGAGAGCCCACCATAAGCGGTGTCAATGGAAGATGAGAGCCCACCATAAGCCGTGTCGATGGAAGATAAGAGTCCACCATAAGCGAAGTCAATGAAGATGACAACCCACCATAAGCGGTGTCAATGGAAGATGAGAGCCCATCATAAGCGGTGTCAATGGAAGATGAGAGCCCACTATAAGCGGTGTGAATGGAAAATGAGAGCCCACCATAAGCGGTGTCAATGGAAGATGAAAGCCCACCATAAGCGGAGTCAATGGAAGATGAGAGCCCACCATAAGCGGTGTCAATGGAAGATGACAGCCCACCATAAGCGGTGTCAATGGAAGATGACAGCCCACCATAAGCGGTGTCAATGGAAGATTAGAGCCCACGATAAGCGGTGTCAATGGAAATTGAGAGTCCACCATAAGCGGTGTCAATGGAAGATGAGAGCCCACCATAAGCGGTGTCAATGGAAGATGATAGTCCACCATAAGCGGTGTCAATGGAAGATGAGAGCCCACCATAAGCGGTGTCATTGGAAGATGACAGCCCACCATAAGCCGTGTCAATGGAAGGTGAGAGTCCACCATAAGCAGTATCAATGGAAGATGACAGCCCACCATAAGCGGTGTCATTGAAAGATGAGAGCCCACCATAAGCGGTGTCAATAGAAGATGACAGCCCACCATACGCGATGTCATTGGAAGAGGACAGCCCACCATAGGCGGTGTCAATGGAAGATAAGAGTCCACCATAAGCGGTGTCAATGGAAGATGAGAGCCCACCATAAGCGGTGTCATTGGAAGATGACAGCCCACCATAAGCGGTATCAATGGAAGATGAGAGCCCACCATAAGCGGTGTCAATGGAAGATGAGAGCCCACCATAAGCGGTGTCGATGGAAGATAAGAGTCCACCATAAGCGAAGTCAATGAAGATGACAACCCACCATAAGCGGTGTCAATGGAAGATGAGAGCCCACCATAAGCGGTGTCAATGGAAGATGAGAGCCCACTATAAGCGGTGTGAATGGAAAATGAGAGCCCACCATAAGCGGTGTCAATGGAAGATGAAAGCCCACCATAAGCGGAGTCAATGGAAGATGAGAGCCCACCATAAGCGGTGTCAATGGAAGATGAGAGCCCACCATAAGCGGTGTCAATGGAAGATGACAGCCCACCATAAGCGGTGTTAATGGAAGATGACAGCCCACCATAAGCGGTGTCAATGGAAGATTAGAGCCCACCATAAGCGGTGTCAATGGAAGATTAGAGCCCACCATAAGCGGTGTCAATGGAAGATGACAGCCCATCATAAGGGGTGTCAATGGAAGATAAGAGTCCACCATAAGCGGTGTCAATGGAAGATGAGAGCCCACCATAAGCGGTGTCAATGGAAGATGAGAGCCGACCATAAGCGGTGTCAATGGAAGATGACAGCCCACCATAAGCGTTGTCAATAGAAGATTAGAGCCCACAATAAGCGGTGTCAATGGAAAATGACAGCCCACAATAAGCGGTGTCAATAGAAGATTAGACCACACAATAAGCGGTGTCAATGGAAGATGACAGCCCACCATAAGCGGTGTCAATAGAAGATTAGAGCCCACAATAAGCGGTGTCAATGGAAGATGACAGCCCACCATAAGCGGTGTCAATGGAAGATGGTAGCCCACCATAAGTGGTGTCAATGGAAGATGAGAGCCCACCATGAGCGGTGTCAATAGAAGATGAGAGCCCAGCATAAGCGGTGTCAATGGAAGATGAGAGCCCACCATAAGCGGTGTCAATGGAAGATGAGAGCCCACCATAAGCGGTGTCATTGGAAGATGACAGCCCACCATAAGCGGTGTCAATGGAAGATGAGAGCCCACCATAAGCGGTGTCAATGGAAGATGAGAGCCCACCATAAGCGGTGTCGATGGAAGATAAGAGTCCACCATAAGCGAAGTCAATGAAGATGACAACCCACCAGAAGCGGTGTCAATGGAAGATGAGAGCCCACCATAAGCGGTGTCAATGGAAGATGAGAGCCCACTATAAGCGGTGTGAATGGAAAATGAGCGCCCACCATAAGCGGTGTCAATGGAAGATGAAAGCCCACCATAAGCGGAGTCAATGGAAGATGAGAGCCCACCATAAGCGGTGTCAATGGAAGATGACAGCCCACCATAAGCGGTGTCAATGGAAGATGAGAGCCCACCATAAGCGGTGTCAATGGAAGATGACAGCCCACCATAAGCGGTGTCAATGGAAGATGACAGCCCACCATAAGCGGTGTCAATGGAAGATGAGAGCCCACCATAAGCGGTGTCAATGGAAGATGATAGTCCACCTTAAGCGGTGTCAATGGAAGATGAGAGCCCACCATAAGCGGTGTCATTGGAAGATGACAGCCCACCATAAGCCGTGTCAATGGAAGGTGAGAGTCCACCATAAGCAGTATCAATGGAAGATGACAGCCCACCATAAGCGGTGTCATTGAAAGATGAGAGCCCACCATAAGCGGTGTCAATAGAAGATGACAGCCCACCATACGCGGTGTCATTGGAAGAGGACAGCCCACCATAGGCGGTGTCAATGGAAGATAAGAGTCCACCATAAGCGGTGTCAATGGAAGATGAGAGCCCACTATAAGCGGTGTCATTGGAAGATGACAGCCCACCATAAGCGGTATCAATGGAAGATGAGAGCCCACCATAAGCGGTGTCAATGGAAGATGAGAGCCCACCATAAGCGGTGTCGATGGAAGATAAGAGTCCACCATAAGCGAAGTCAATGAAGATGACAACCCACCATAAGCGGTGTCAATGGAAGATGAGAGCCCACCATAAGCGGTGTCAATGGAAG
Organism: Elysia crispata; assembly: GCA_033675545.1. NCBI lineage: Eukaryota > Metazoa > Mollusca > Gastropoda > Plakobranchidae > Elysia > Elysia crispata. The sequence goes on along the minus strand of JAWDGP010002164.1, from coordinate 258,096 downwards.
ATGAGAGCCCACTATAAGCGGTGTGAATGGAAAATGAGAGCCCACCATAAGCGGTGTCAATGGAAGATGAAAGCCCACCATAAGCGGAGTCAATGGAAGATGAGAGCCCACCATAAGCGGTGTCAATGGAAGATGACAGCCCACCATAAGCGGTGTCAATGGAAGATGAGAGCCCACCATAAGCGGTGTCAATGGAAGATGCGAGCCCACGATAAGCGGTGTCAATGGAAATTGAGAGTCCACCATAAGCGGTGTCAATGGAAGATGAGAGCCCACCATAAGCGGTGTCAATGGAAGATGATAGTCCACCATAAGCGGTGTCAATGGAAGATGAGAGCCCACCATAAGCGGTGTCATTGGAAGATGACAGCCCACCATAAGCCGTGTCAATGGAAGGTGAGAGTTCACCATAAGCAGTATCAATGGAAGATGACAGCCCACCATAAGCGGTGTCATTGAAAGATGAGAGCCCACCATAAGCGGTGTCAATAGAAGATGACAGCCCACCATACGCGGTGTCATTGGAAGAGGACAGCCCACCATAGGCGGTGTCAATGGAAGATACGAGTCCACCATAAGCGGTGTCAATGGAAGATGAGAGTCCACCATAAGCGGTGTCAATGGAAGATGAGAGTCCACCATAAGCGGTGTCAATGGAAGATGAGAGTCCACCATAAGCGGTGTCAATGGAAGATGAGAGCCCACCATAAGCATTGTCAATGGAAGATGAGAGTCCACCATATATCATAAGCAGTGCTATTGTAGGACCTTCAAAGACTAGACTAAGTACGAAAGGATAGAAGCGATACAGGTCAATCTGATCTCAATGTTAAGATCTATTGAAGAATAATAAGAAAGATGGTTTACACTTTACTTTCTTCAAACGCATTCCATTTGTTTATGAGCCTGATAAATTTCATTACTTTTACGATCATTTAAACGTTCTATCATAACAAACAAAGTATCATATTACTATAACAAGCTAAAAGCATAACTATTTTGACACTAAGGTTGCTAAAGTCCAATTGAAAAGATGTTGCATAAAGTTCGCACAAATCAGTCGGGTGAAGTTTTAAGTATTTATACATTTGTTTTGCCTTCCAAATGCAAAACGCGGCCCATACTACTATTGCAACAAAAACAAAGTTTGATACAGCAGCAGTCTGCAAAATTATAAACTGCAGAGCCTACGCAACAAAGTGGGCTGTATCTGCTTACAGAGACAGAGTTAGGAAGGTAACTCCTGATCATCGATATGAAATCAAGTATAGCACAACTTTCAGGCTTGTTTTAAACAGATAAACGATAAAAACAGTAAAGCAAGCTAAAATCTTTAGTTTTAAATTTTATTCAAACCCACCTGAAATGAATAGTAATCATACTTTGATTTTTAGACAACCTCTGACAGCTCTCCAATATCATGATATTAATCTCTATGTTATTGTCAACTCCACCTTCAGATTCCGTCATGGTAATCAACTGAAATGCCCCGACGCATATCTCCTGATCTTCTGTTTTCAAAACATGATAAAAACTTGTTTTGGCTTTGTAAATATAGTAACTTATCCCCAATCCGACCACACATAAACCAATATTTTTTAAAGAAATAGTTCAAGTTGTATCTTAAGAAACAGAACTGAAGCAATATTAGTATCTGGATGATACTGGGTGAGCGATCTACTCTTGCATTGCACTTAGGAAGTGCGTCTTTTCCCCATAACTACCGACACACCCAAGAGAGGCTTGATTTGTCGTCTAGTGATAATATTTTGTAAATTATTATTTTAGAAATCGATAAGTTTGCAGTTATGTCGTTTTCACTGCTACTTTTGAGGATCATGTTTGTGAGTTTTTGTAAATCCTTTACACTTCAGAATGAAAGAAATTACTTTAACTTAACATAACTTACAACGCGTATGATTTTTGTTATTTTCATTAACTTAAATAGAATACGGTAGTAAAAACTATCAATATCTAGGTTTTATGTTGGCTTCAAGCCCAATTTGAACTGGATTGAACACCAAGAGAAAACTATTGCACTACAGATACCAACTAGATTTATACCAACATTATTGTTTTGGCGGTGCTTTCTTCTGTCCTTCACCTTCATGTAGATCACATCACTAATTAATGAGGACATGCAGATGTCTCGACTGAGCAAAAACTTCAATTTTTCTGTCCTTTCGTCTCTGCAGTTGCTAGGGTCGTCCAACGTATTAGTTTTGGTCACAGCAAACTTCCTTTCCATGACAGCAAGCATAAAAAGGGCACCCTGGCAGCATTTTTTCTGGCCTTTAAAAATTTACAACTTACGTGGTTAATTTTCTTCTGAGGTTTAAACCAACAAATTTTTCAAGTTTCTCAATACATAAAAATGGAGAAACTAATCAATTTTAACTAAAATCCGGCCTGAAATCCGTGTCTCCTCGCTATGGACTGAGGACGTAACAGATCACTCAAAGTGCCATCTTTCATTACCATAATTAAAAAATAAATCCTAAAATAATGTGAGACATCCATAAGCTTACTCTGTAAATGTATAAGTACTCCCAAATAAAAAGGTGCACCTGATGCCAAATCTTTCCACACATATCTAATTTATGAATCTAGACTTAGATCTAGCCTGATACATATCTAGATCTAGATCTAGATCTAGTACGTCTGATTAAAACGCCTGAGGCAGTGACTATTGTGCTGTTTACTTAAGACTACTAGTGCTGGGTCTAGATCTAGAGATTTACAAAATATACTCTTAATACAATAATTATTTAACGAAGCCAGTCTAATCAAGGGCTAGCCTATCCGATGCATCCGAGGCACGATATCTTAGATCACCCACCTAATTTTGAATAATTATATTGAAATTTTAAAGTCATTAGGAGTTGGGTATAGTTAAATGAAGGGCAGACAAACCCGCACGTTTTTAAAGCACAAAAATCTAATACTTTACTAATTGAATTGAATTTACATAATTTGACCCCATACCCTTTTTTAACTTATAAGTCATGGAAAAGAAGTATAAAGCTTTTACTGTAAGAAAATCTGTTCGGCATCTCGAAAAATTTTCGAAACAAGAAAAACTGAATAAAATAAATCCAGCAAGCACCAACACTATGTAGGCAGTAAAACTTTAAAGAAAAAAATATATTTAAAAAATGTGCAAGTATTATGGAAATAAATGATTATCAATTTGTAAAAAATTTTTCTAGACATTATTCCACCAGAACACCATTGTTTACAACATAGGATGAATAAAGAACAGTTATGGCGACACCGGAAAATAATGAAAATATCCGGGACATCCCGAAGTGCCTGTTTGTGTATCTGTCCGTTCCTTAATTTGTGGATCACATTGTCCATGCCAGTATCCTGCATCTACGTCTGACGTAAAAGAGAAGGCTCGGGCTAACTAAAATAATTCTTAAAAGGAAAAGCTGTTGTCTTTGGCTGTTTTAGCTAGTTTGAAAAATACCGTGGCTAGACATAAACTGATTAATGAGTTCATTCAAACAGGAGTGAATGTTCACCAAAATTATTTTGTTGGAAGGTTTAGAATAATTTTGTGATATTGAAAAATTACAACAATAAACAAAATAAGCTTACAAACAAAATATACGCACAAAATTATTTCAAAAACAAAGACACGGGTACACTGAATCAACTTTAAGACCTGAAATCTACATGTATTGTTAGCCTTTAAGGGGTTGCTTTACAATATCGGCACTCTTTATACAAAGAAAGTAGAAAAATGATGTAAATTTTTCGTTCCACCTTTTTTACTTGACATTTGAATGAAAACAAATATGTATGTACTTTTATATGCTTTGTCTTGAACCCGACACTCTTAAATTGTAGTGCGGGCGATATTGGCAGGCCTACCGGAACTTGCAATGTACAATGGTCTCCTTCAAAAAATCAGGAACTGTGCGTGGACTTTCATTTTCAGAAAGCTAGATTCATTTTATTTTAAAGGATCGATTCGTATTTGACGTGAAAGAAAGGCTATGCACTATATGTATAAGGCACGGACTTTGAAACCAAAGATTAGGGTTTATGGATAAAGCACTCTCCGGTACAAGCACTATTATCATTAAACTCACTAGCACATGATATAAAGTTTATTATTAGCTAACATAAAGCACACCTCTTTCAAGTTTTGATCATCTTCCTTTTCAAATCTCCTGAAAAGATGTCCACATCAAGGACTGCAAATAAGGATTAATTAGCAAAATCGCAAATAACTATTCAAAAATACCATCCAGTGGACACTGATCCCTTTGAAAGTAGGTAAAATCCACCGAGGAGCTAGATAACATAGGCTTCAGAGAAGACCCCCCCACCTCTCTTTATAGTAAGACAGTGAGACGGCCAATTTTTTTTTTTAGCTCAGTGTCGGATTCGAACCGACACTGTCATCTTGGTTGGATTGCTAATCCAGCACTATACTAGTTCGCCAGTTGTTTTCAGTTATTTCAGCCGATAGATTTTGAGCTTTAGCTCTTTTTTTTTTTTTTTTTTTTTTGCCACATTTTGAGAGTTTAGTCTGAAGGTCGTAGACTGATGGCCCTATGAATCCTCTGTCACGTTACCTCAGCTTTGTAACCGGTATCTCCAAGCTCTTTGGTCAGTTTCAGGTATTTCTCTTCTGTAGATATGGAACTCTTCCACTCTGTTTTCGTTTGGAATTGTTAGCTCCACCATGATCAGTCGTTGTGTGGAAGTTGAATCGATCACGATATCAATTTTTTGTCTTGTTTCTTTGATTGTACTGAGGTGACTGTCCCATTCTGGAAAGTTTTTTGAACCTTCTCAGTCCTCACACTCGTCCATAGAAGTTTTTCTGGTTTGTCTTGACGGACCTTCCGTGCCATGACTTAGCGCCTTCCTCTGTTGTAAATATCAATGCATTGGTTTCAGGAAGGTTAGTCTCTCCTTTAGCCGTTTTTATGACTGCGGCATGTTCCTGTGAGAGGGCGATTTTGCAAGAGATGAAGGCCTGCTCTGGGGTCAGTCTGCCTTGGCATAGAGCAAAAGTGGGGTCCTCTTTCCTTCCCCACCGTACCAGATTTGCCTTGGAGGGCAATAGATCGTACTCTGATCTGGTGAGAAAGATGACCGAAGTGGCGCCATGTGCCAGATGTCATTCCATGTGAGGGATTTACGCAGAGTATTATCCCAATTAGTCCACTGGCCCTGTTGCGATTGATGAACTGCTTTCTAGATCCTTCTTGAATCTTCATTCAGCCGTATCTCATTGATGACTATATTGAAAGTTTCGCTTTCGCTCCTCCCCGCAATTGTGTTCATTTGACTTCGAGCTATTATACATGAAACGAAATTTTCAATATCAGATTATTGTCATTTTAAATTAACCAGACTAGAATGTACTACCGGCATCGTTTCTTTCTTCTTTTTTTTCCGCTTTCCAAAAAAAAACCAAAAAACAGTTTCTTGATCATTCTTTCATACTAGAAACTTTTCACAACTTTAAATTGATCTTTTCTCATAAGTTACTGGAAACCACAGTTTTGGTTCGCAGTTGGCATTTTCAGAAAACATCTGTCTGTCTGTCTGTCTGCATGTCTCTATGTCTGTCTGACTCACTCACTCTCTCTCTCTCTCTCTCTCTCTCTCTCTCTCTCTCTCTCTCTCTCTCTCTCTCTCTCTCTCTCTCTAGTCGTAGCAGCTTTGCATTAAAATTATTATTGCAATTATTGTCATAACAACAACAACAACAACAATAATAATAATAATAATAATAATAATAATAATAATAATAATAATAATAATAATAATAATAATAATAATAATAATAATAATAATAATAATAATAACACTTTAAAGGTTTAAGTCGTACCTAGCCTGTCATGTTGTTTCAATTCTATTTTTTAATTTACATTGAACTTTGACTTCCTGTTTGTTAACCCTGTACTTCCTTTTTCCAAGATGTCTAAGAGAGGTCTGTGTACCTATCATTACTGTATAATTGAATCGCTCACAATCATCTTCTAAGCTCTCTAAATAATTCATTGCAATGCCCGATAGAACTTGTATCAGATTTCTGGTACTAACTTGTCCGTTGTTAAAAAAAATATATTGTTTAGTCGTCCTAAAAAACATTTGTATATGGTGACCGATAGCACCGACGACACTGAATCAGAACTAAGTTATACCTGTGTTTGAATTTGCCTTTACAACGTATAACATTATTTCTTGACTTAAGTATCTATTTTTCTCTTTCAGGAAGGGGAGGTTCCGCGGGAGGAAAATTCCGCATTGCACTGGGTCTCCCAGTGGGTGCGGTTATCAACTGTGCTGACAATACTGGAGCCAAGAATTTGTATGTAATTGCTGTCAGTGGAATCAAGGGTCGCTTGAACAGACTTCCAGCAGCAGGCTCTGGTGACATGTTTGTTGCAACAGTGAAAAAAGGAAAGCCAGAGCTCAGAAAGAAAGGTTGGTAGAATGTAGGTTAATTAACTAGATTCTAGATCTAGATCTAGACTTTAGATCTATGCTTGCACATATGGACTGTTGAGTTGAAGCAATTCTAATTGCTAGCCTAAAATGGCTTAATATCATAGCAGGTTTCACAAACAGGGTTCCAGATATAGACCTAGAATCTTGTTTAGATCTGAAAATAGTATGTCATGTTGGAATCAAGTAGTGGATATGAATTTTCTTTCTACTTTAGCCTTGGCATGAGGTCGTTTTGGTCAGCCCATATCATATCTTCGAACCCTACAGAGTCCACAAGGTATATATATTTATTTATGGAAAGAGTTCCTTTTAGGTACAGACTAATTTACACACCAGTTTTTTACATAGTAGCAACCCTATAGTGTGTTTCCTGTCAACGAAGCCCTCTTTGGTGTGTAAATTAGTCCATACAGAAAAGGAACTATTTCCTTATTTATTAACCTGGACAGATTTTATTCTTTGATTTGCGTCTGACTTTACTGAACCATAGGAGACCCAGAGGATAGGTCTGTTTTTGTGGTAGTTACTTTGATAAATTTGTAGATATTGGCCCAACTCATGTTAGGCTTCACCATTGAATCATTCTCAACAGGTTCTAAACTTGTAGTTAAATGGAATTTTAGATCTACACAAAGATGCTTAGGCCCTATATCTTGAAAAGTGTTTATTTGCAGCGAGTAAAACCCTCAAATTGGTGTTCAGCATATCATTTCATTAAGATAAATACACTTTAAAATTCTTAAGTGAGTTAGGGAGATAACTGCAATAATATCGTTACTTTTGTGGTGCTGGTAAGTGAACAAAAAGTTATGCTTTTCCAGATTTAAAATAATCCTTTATTTGATGCTCGTGGTGTTAAGTAATGACTAAGCCAATAACTTAGGCCTATGTATCTCAATTTTTAATTTGGTCTCATACTAGCCTAATATTTGAAAGAGAAAAAATAGTTTCATGTTATGAACAATACGGGCCTAAGCATGTGAATTGTAAAAAGGATTTTGTGTTCAAAATTGTGCTCTTATTTTAAGTTCAAAGCCTTTGAGTTAAATTTTAACACAGTAGACTGGGTACGTTGGTATAGAATAGTAAGATATGGATCATAACTAACTTTCTTACGGCCCTAAATTTTTTTCTTCTTTTATCACCGATACAAAATCATGCCCAATCTTTTTCTATGACCTGATGAAACGAAGCCCTTTATAGTATGATAGTGGTACCGTATCCATTCGGTAGTCCTTCAGTTCACACTGGGGCTTCAGTGTGTGAAACCTGCCATAGAGCCTTTCAGCTTTGTCCAAATTTTCCTTCAAAAGTTTTTATTTTCCCCTAATGAAATCCATCTTTCAGAAGCCTAAATTTTAATTTCTTTAACACTATTACATCTTTTATCAGTACCAGTTAAACCTCTGAATGAATAAAATATCTTCTTGTGTGACCTGCTTTTCCCTAAGTAGAAATTAAAGTTTGTATAATAAAATATGTGCTTTACAGTCTATCAAGAAATTATGTGCCCTTGGCAGTGATGACTAATTTTTTTCCCCGTCTTAACGAAAGTTGGTGAAAAAAAAATGTATTCAAGCCATTGTTGTCTGAGCCTACAGTTGTGGCACTTAATTTGTCAACCGGTACAACTATTTTCATTGGCATATATGTAATAATCTTAAATTTAAACAAGAACTGACATTTCTTTTCATAGGTTACATTTTTTTCACTGCCTGTTACACTTAGCAGCTTACGGTCAGAATATTTATGGTTTCAAATTGTCCTGTATGTAATTTGATTTGGTTTTGTGCCTTTGAAGGTTTCTTCTTAAAAAGTGGAACTCTTTTGCACTCGTTGGCTTATGCACCCTTGTTTTTATTTTATGTCCCTTGATGTTTCCTGGCTCACCAAGTAATGTTTCTAGTTGTAGGGAACAATTTAGCAACCATTCCTCTTCTAGAAATTACATCATATGGTGATGGTCTTCCTCTTTACATATCTGTCCCATGATTGAATTGTTCAATTCACGTATACATTAAAATAAGTCCTGGACATTGCATTGATAAAATTGTTTGATGCTAAATCACCTTGGCCGTGATAATAATTTGCAACCAGGGTTTATAAATTTGTAGTGAGAAAAAAGTTGGAGTCAATGATACCATTTTGAGGCAAAAATAATTATACATGAAATATAGGGATATTTATTTTATTTTCAGTGTTTGTCACCTTTGTTTACATTAACAGGCATATTGAAATCTATAATGACACCGTATGTGAAATCTGACTTCAAATCTTATATGTTAAAAAAAAAATTTTTCACACAGTATTTGCAGATGTTCCGTTAAACAAAGGCCACTTAATAATGTTTCATGACTACTTAACTACAACAAAATTTTCGTCAAATTGCTCTTTCGTGAGTCCAAGGTTCACTCTTTAGAATGCGATCGGTTTTATAAATTTGTAATGAGATAAAAGTTGGAGTCAATGATACCATTTTTAGGCAAAAAAATAATTATACCTGAAATATAGGGATATTTATTTTATTTTCAGTGTTTGTCACCTTTGTTTACATTAACAGGCATATTGAAATCTATAATGACACTGTATGTGAAATCTGACTAAAAATCTTATATGTTAAAAAAATTTTTTTTCACACAGTATTTGCAGATGTTCCGTTACTTGATAATGTTTCATGACTACTTAACTACAACAAAATTTTCGTCAAATTACTCTTTCGTGAGTCCAAGGTTCACTCCATAGAATGAGATCGGTTTTAACCACTTAGGTTTATAAATTTTTGTTTTCTGATTACTGGAGTCCTTGGCAATGATGACATTTTTTTCCCCATCTTAACGATATATGGTGAAAAACATGCTGTTTTCAAGCCATTCTTGACTGAGCCCAAAGGACTTATTTGTAATTCCACTGTTTTTTTTTTGTCTTGAAAAACGTACATGTACTTATATTAGAAGGACTCATTGTTTTTTTCGTCTTCAGTTATGCCTGCTGTAGTCATCCGTCAGAGGAAACCTTTCCGCAGAAAGGATGGGATGTTTCTCTACTTTGAAGACAATGCTGGTGTAATAGTAAACCCAAAAGGAGAAATGAAAGGTAATATTTTTTATCATTTCTTTCGTCCTGAAAGATTTTTCTACATTTCACATCTGCTTAATTTCTTCTGTTCAGGATATCCAAGATAAGGCATACCTTACCTCTGATAAGGATGACTTTTTTTTTTCCCCGTCTTATCGATGAATGAAGATTTATCTCAACTTCAAGCCATTATTGTCTGAATCAGAGGTGTGCTTTTTCTCTATAAATTTTTCCTTGCTTTGCACTAGTTCTTTGTATTGTCTTTTTGTTATCTTGAGGGGCATTGGGCTTTGTAATGTATCGTTATTGTGTTGTCAACCAGTTTTTTTTTTTTTTTGTCCTTAAATCAACCCCACCTAAGTAACTCCAGCTCAGGTAAAGCCCGGACCCTAAGAGAAGGGACATAGTTCGGTACAAAAAATTACTTAAAAATATTACACTCAACAAAAGAAGATATAATTATGAAATTTAAAAAAAAACGATAGGTCTTGAATTTTTAATTAAACAGTACAATTTGCTAAGAGTTCTTCACTTCAGGCTGACTTCACCACCATCTCAACATCACTCACAATCTCAAACAGGCAATGGTCATTATTTTATGCCGATTGTAGGATAAACCATACAGATAACCAAAATAAACAGTTTCTGTAGCATCTCTGAGATGATTCAAGTGATCATCCATCCTAATTCAAAGTTTAACCTAGTCCTTGAAATCACCAAAATGGCAGACAAAAACGGCCAATTTTGAAGGGCGTTTTTAGATCTGAATCTAGTCCGAAAACGAAACTAAAATAGCCAAAATGAAGTCTAAAGCGTCCTCTAGGCGTAAATGAGGTTTGCTCGAGATTTTCAGTAGTGATAAGGAAAGAAAGTAGACACCCAGAAAGTGAAAGTAAACGGGTGATAATGGACGATATAGGTGGGGTTGAGTTAAGATTTTAGATATTTCCTCCGACTTTTTAGGTGGAAATTTTTAAGGGATTTAGAGAGGACAAAAGAACTAAGAATCATATGCAGCAAATAACTGTGTTCAAGAGTTACTCCATATTGTTTGTTAATCTTGAAATCAACATTATGGTTAAAATGTATTTATTTAGACACACATTTATCTTTAACCTTTTGATTCCCAGACTTGCCTACTGTTACGAAAAACCCTTAAACGTTATGGAAAAAACAACCCATTACTCAGTTATAGAAAAATGATAGATTTTACAAGTTTTTGTGTGGATTAGATCTCCTTTTTTATACATTGAAAACAAAAATCCTCTAAGTAAATGAGATTCCCAACTGAGACATGGAAGTTGAGAATTAAAATTTAAATCCTTTCTTTCATTTCTGTCTTGTTTTCCTTCCGGTTTTGTTCTGCTTGTTTGAGGGCTCTTGGGTGATAGGGTCTTCCGTTAGTGCGGTGCTACAGAATTTTGTCTCGTTACAGTTTTTGAAATTTTGAAGTAGTCAAGTGTGGTTTCCACATGCTTAGTCTTTGCTTTTTAAATACGGGACATACCAAATTTCCAGATGATCTGGAAATTAGTATTATGTCTGAGTTCAGGATTATTTTAACCAAAAAGTCTGGAGCTAATCTTATAAAAAATTAGTCATCATACATCAATCCAAGACCCTCATGTGCAATGTTTATCTCTTTGTGTTCATTTTTATTCATTAACACCTTTTATATTCTTTAATTCTCTGTATAATTATGAGAGCTTTTGTGTTTTTGTGTTGCTTAGTCTCTCATTTCGACTTTTTGGGGGTTTGGGAAAAGTTCAGGATTTTTTTCATGGTTAGTTGGCATCTCTGAAATAGTTATGTGTCCACATGTAAGGTGCCTGAGGCAAGGATGACTTATTTTTTTCCCCATCTTATCGATAACTGGTGAAAACATTGCTGTTTTCAAGCCATTTTTGACTGAGCCTCACATTTGGCAATTCCTAGAAGTGAAAAAAAATATAATGATAACTTTTTAAAGAATTATGCATAGATATTAATCAGGTACTAATTACAGTATAGAATTCGAAAGATTAGTGGAGTTTTTATCTTTAAAGCTATCGTCAAATGCATCTATTGGTTTTTTTTTTCCAGGCCTTTTATTTTAAGCGTCTTGACCTTCTACTTTCAACTCACTGTTACTTTTATATTCTATTGAATTCATTATTTTATTCCTTGTAGGATCAGCCATTACTGGACCAGTTGCGAAAGAATGTGCAGATCTTTGGCCCCGTATTGCATCCAACGCAAGCTCTATTGCGTAAATCTTGTTTTATTAAAATAACAGCATTGCTGGTAAAAACAACATACTGTGATTTTATTTTTATCTTCACCGTTTTGTTATACGTGCATGTCTTATTGTCTTGTTTTAACTTCTATGTTCGCTATTTTGTCAATGCTTTTTGCTAATTTTAGCGAGAGAAAAAAAACCCATAAAATTAAGTCAGTGGTAAACAAAGATAGTTTCACTTTCAATGGATTTTTTTCCTTTTTTGGGGAATAGTAGGGCAATAGGAATCTGACAGATTTTTTAAATGACTTAATATCAAAAGGTCTTGTCAATTATTTAACTTGGGGCATTATTTTCATTTTGTATTTTTATACATAATACACATATATGTATGTTTTTAAGCATCCTAAGGATGGAATAAAATTACTTTAAACTTAGTGGTGCATCTCAGTTTGAAAAGAAAACTAAAATTTTGCAATATTGTCATAAATACTTAGACATAATGATGACAAAATTTTTTACATATTTCTTAACTTTGTTTTATGAATTATGTCCCTGCTTGATTTTCTTAAGACAAATTGAGTTATAAACGGTGTAATTATGCCTAAATATTGAACTGAAAAGTAAAATACTTTATAGGAAAAGCAGACTGTGTGTTACTGTTACATATTAGTCAATCATTGCCACAGGTTGTTTTTTTTTTTACGAGTGATAATAATTCATTTATAAATGCTCACTTTGAGTTCTTATTGTCAATATCCTTTCACATGAAACAGAAAATTCTAATTTGAACCATAAAATAACCTCCCCTCCCCCCCTTAATTTCATTCTCAGACATATTGACATAAATTGTGTCATCATTACATCTTAGTACTAAGACAAATATAGAACTTTGTCACTTGAAATAGCCCTTAGGTTTAATTTAACATAGATCTTTGCTTACTTAGGTTTTTCTCCATTTGGTGCTTGTAATAACTTATCTATATTACAGTCGTATCATGGATCCAGGCTCTATATCTAGACGTTATGTAGATGTAGTCATCTAAATTGCCTTGTACACATTCAAACTAGTTATTATCCAAAACAAAAGCTCTGTGAACTTTCAAATTCCTTTCAAATAGCTTTTTAGATAAGTCTCCAAAAGATGAAATGGATGAAATAGTTCTAGGGTACTCAGACGTATCAATTCGTATGAATATTTAAATATGATGATTCGGTATAAAAACGAAAAATTAATCACATCAAAATATCAATCAATTTATCACATTTATATCTCGGAGGTATCGCTGGTCAGTGCATTTTAACAGGATGACACAAACAAAGAAATCTTTTTGGAAAGTTCTTTGTTCCGGCTCTAGCAGAAGTGGGCTTTTTTTAGTTTTCTTAGACCTATCACAATGACACAGTCATTGATCATGGAATACTGAGGAATAGACCTTTTCAGCAAAAGAACTTGTAAACTTATGTAATAGTGCAAGATATAACGAAGTGTGGATGACGAGTTACCCGTTAAAGCATAGTATGTATCTCTAGTAATTAAAGGATTTGACATTCATTCATATAGATAGATCTACAAAATATACTACTGCATTAAACAGGATTTAAAAAATCACTCAGGGAATATATGTTCCTTGAAAAAGAATTTAGAGAGTGAAACAGTTCAGAAAGAGAAAAGAAACTTGGTTGCATATCATTCCTGAGTAAATGTTTATTGCATCCAAAAAACAAATTTTGAGCAGGGTGATACATTAATTGCAACATTATTAATTTTTTTTTGTCATGTAGTTCAAGTATTCAAGACAATCAGAAATGCATTTAAAAACAAATACAAAAATTTGAATAGTTTGTGTCCATTCCTGCACTAGCATGTCAATTGCATCAGTATATATACAGTGTAATTTAATGACTGGTGGAATATATTTATTATTACATGTATTCACAAAGCAATGGTCCTAGTTTTATTTATTTTTTTTTTTTTTTTTTGAGGGGTTTATGTTGCAATCGGTACAAACTAGGGAAAAAATGGTGGCAGGGGTGGAACTGGCCCGGTTTCCCTGAATCTGTGGGGGAGGGTTGTTTTTATTTTTAATTTGTAACGAAAGTGTTAGGAATAATGGAAGAATAGGAAGAAAACTGACCAGATTGCTGGGTCTTCAAACCCTGAGAACAATGATAAAAGAAAACAACCCTGACTCTATCATCTATGAATAATATGACTGAAGACAATTAATGCTGTGTTCTAGTAGCCACACATATTGTGTAAATAAGAGGAGGACTGCTTAACACTCTTTTAAGATACCTACAGCCTTACTGTTTAGGGACAATAGGAAAGAATTGTTAAAAACTAGTGACAAAGTTTTTAACTAAAGAGAATTGATAGAACTGCTTTTGTTTATTATATTTGTGTCTTTTCTTTCAAGTGAGGAGAGGAAAATCTAGAATAAGCTAATTTAAATCCTACATCCCAAATAATAACTTACTTGCATGAATTGCATTGTGCCATCTTATCCATCCTAGTTTATTGCAAGATAGAGGTGGAAACACTAATAGAAAATTATGTGTATTATCTTGAGTAAGAAACTAACCTTGATAGTGACAAAAGTTTCAGCAAGTCATTTGAGAGTATAATAATAAGTATGAGTGTGAATGCCATAAAAAATAAAACAAAACAACCTGCTTGTTTAGTTTCTCAAAAATTGTGTTCAAACTCAAAGGAATTAAATTCAAGACCATTTAATCACTAACATAACAATAGTATATTTATCTTAAACATCATTATTCATCTACATTATCTCTCAAGGACCAAAAAAGCATACAGGTAGTCTAATTCATGTATGGATGGCTTTAAATTAATTCCAGGAATTTACACACATGTATTTAGAGCATTTTATCACTAACATAATTATACAATGTAGTATATTTATCGGTCTTAAACATTACTATTCATCTACATAATCTCGCAAGAACCAAAATTACACGTGTAGTCCATTCATGCATAAACAGCTTCGAATAAATTCTAAGAATTCACATACATGTATCTATCAGTAAAACTCAAATGAAAGGTCTTTTCCACTTTGTGAATGTCCGATAATTTCCTTAACAGTTCAAATTTGACTAAAAAAAGAAATAACAAACAAAATCTAAAATTTGTCACAAGCATAAGATACTAAATATGTGTAGTAGTAAATAGGAAATTTTCCCTGAGCACATCAATAGTTTTAATGCAATGAGTCAATTATTTCCAATACATAATGATACAACTGTCATCATGCTCCCAACAAAATACATCATTATATTCAATCTAAAAAAAGTTTATTTTCCCAGGGACAATAGCTATTAAACAAACAAAGAATTTAAAAATCTTGACAAGGGATATATAAGATCAATCAATATGGGATACAAATTTCAATTTAAAAAAGCTCTTGGTGTTTTGACATCTCAAGTAAAGTATCAAATGAAATCGGTGCCATGTTGTGTTTGATTTCATAAGTGACAGTTTTGAGAACGTAAATTTTTCTTTTGTTCCAACCACATTTTAATTTTCTAGAACTTGTAAGAAGCCCACAGGAAATAAATCTAACTCAATATTGTGTTGGTGGGAGTACTTCAAAACCATGCCTGTTTTGAATGTTTCGCCTTTGCCAATTGATTTGCCCTGATGCTGAAAAGTACAATATAAACTATATGTACCTCTTGACTTTAGTCTTTAGATATAAAAATTTGCGACCCCTGGATAACTTTCGACCATGTTCCCTCTCAGATTTAAAAATTTAAATTAAAGATTGTAACAAAGAACTGTAAAAGATACTAGCAACCTCTTAGAGTTGCACTGAGCAGGCCATTGATAAAAATGCTGGCAAGACAATATGAATGGTGGCCACATGGAATCCAAACTCTGATTGATTGAATTCCTACCCAACTAAGCACTTATTTTGGAGATTCTGTTAGTATTTATATCTATAGCATATTCTAATACTGTTGATTAAAAGTTGATAATCTGAACAGCATCATCTGATGTATTCTGTAATTTAGTGTAAATCCAACCAAAATATCCAAAGCTTAAATGATTAGCAAAACTTGATTGCAAGAATGGTTATGAATATGATGTAAAAAAAGATTCAACAATTAAAAACACAAGCAAATAATTTCACTTTAAATTAAGGAATCTTTTTTCTCACATCAATACAAAAGTAGTGAGGGAAAGTACAAATCTGCTATAGCCAAGACAAAAAATAAATAAATTGAATCTTGATAAAAGAGATAAATATGCTTTGAATGCACCAATTTACAAACAATGTAAATATCAACCCTGGAGCATCTCACCACAACGACATAACCTATTTATGAAGCACTGAAAGACAACAAATGGTCAATGTTATTCAAATTAGTATTGAAGGAATCATTTATCACATTTATGGAATCAACAAAAAGAATCACATACGTATCAGAAAGTCAAAGTGGATCGATATATTGTACTTGATATTTGACAAAAATGTTCTTACATGATAAAAAATTTTAAAACACGCTTTCTTACTAATAGAAATCAAATGCACTGGATTGAAATCACTGACCTTCAAGTTAAACTTAGGTTTTCGCTTTTTTGCCATGATGTACAGTGAACCTTGCATCCGACAAATCAGCTTGGTCCAGTTTAAAATGTCTTTGGATCCAAGGGAAATAATTCAACAAGTCAAAGAATGGAGTGGCTGTCTTGAGAATTTTCAGGCAAGTAAAGATGTATTTGATTATGTATACCATGTTAATTATTAGATTTGGCGATAGTTCCAGAAAACTGAGGGGTAAAAAATATTCTATTAATTAAAATTCTGAGTTCATCAAGGCAAGGTTCGTCCCAGAATGAGTTTGTTCTGTTCAATGTTTTTTAATAGAGTTAAAGAAGGCAAAAATTCAAGGTTACCTTGAGTCTGAAGTTGTTGGATGCAAGGTTCATAATACAGGGTTTAACAAAAGAAGTATATGACTGAGATTTAATTCAGTGATTGAAAAAAAAATACCAGTTCTTCTCCATCATTTTAAAATTATGATAATATGCAAGTATATTATAAATTTAGGACATGATACACATGCATTAACAGTTTTTAGCATGTAAAATGGTTATTTTCTGTCATAACCTTTCCATAATAAAATGAGATCAATTTGAAATATTATGAAGACTTCATGAAACACAAGCTTGTCTGTTTCTGAAAGTTTGTTTTTCTTAAACATATATTACTCTTTAGATCTACATTTAATATTTCCACAGACTTTTTTTTACCAAGACTAAATTTTGATCTTTAATTTGCCATTGGGAACAAGTGATATTTCTTAAAACTCATTTCATTTGTTTTCCTGATCCACATTCATTGCAACTTATTGATTGATATTAAATGTATTTCATTGCTTTTCTTTTTAATCTACTGATAAAAGGTCCATAGTTTTTTGGAGGGAGTTATCAATACTCTTTAATACTAAGACATAACTTAAGGCACAGTTGAGCCCCACGTAGAAGCCTAAAATTTATCGGGATAAAATTAATAGTTATCAAAATTGGTTAATCTTAACTGTTACTTAGTTTGGTTGAATAAAACAAAAGTAAACTGTAACTTTATCGTTGATCTTTTTTCTTCTAGTATTTCAAACCTTCGTCACTCTCTTCCTGCTAAGTAGAACTCAAGTATTTCTTTATATCTGTCTATCTATTTATATATCTATATATCTATCTATCTTTATATATAATTAGAATTCAAGACTTTTTGTCTTTAAGATTATTTGTAAGGAATGTTTTGACATCACAAATATATAAGATGAAGAGACTAGAGAGAAAAATTAAAAAAAAACCAGTGAACTCTTCTTGCTGAAGGTTTTGCCTCCATGTGACTTTTTTTAAAGCATCATTACCTGTATACATATTTAACACAAAATAATCATGATGAATCACATTGAGGAATATTAATTAATAAGGCACATAAAAATGATCTTGGAGGCGAAACTTTGTTATGGTAACTAAAGAGCTATAAAATCAGCTGTGCTGTATTTTGTTCCAATAAGAAGTCAAAGATGTCTATCTGTCTTCCAGTCCAGGCATAGAGAAAGATTTTGCAAATCCCATAACCTCCTCTTTCAAAGCTGAAATTTCTTCCTGAATTGCAGCATCTTGCATAACGAAGGTTTTGAAGTCTTTCAATGTCTCTGTTTGAGCAAAGAGGGGAGGAGAAAAAGTGATATATTTTCTTCAAGCAAAGCATCCTTATAGTATGCAATGCAAAATCAATCATACCCTAACAAAACTCTGTATCACACAATGTCAGCAGTTTTGACAACCCTCAGGTAAAAAAGCCGGTAAAGAATGACAGTTTTTTAAATCCTAGTCTTAAGAAATACTATGGGGTTACAATCACATCATCTATCCTGCTCTGCTAAGTCTTAAGTTTTGATCTTTTTTCATGCTTGTGTGATCTTGTTTGATGCACTATATTTCAAGCAGCTTATTGATATTCCCTTGAGAGACTTTGTCAGCTTTTGTTTTTCATTTTTGTCATCATGTCAGTTTAAAACTTATACAGCCATCAAAGTTACAGAAACATACTTGTGCTCTTGTGTGCTTTTATAGCAATTTGGACCCCAGCATCCAACAGATCAACAACTCGGGCAAAGTCAGCTTCCTTGAAACCTCTGGTTGTAAGGGCCGGGGCTCCTAAGATTGCAGTGAATAAAATAAAACTTTTAAGTTACCTACTATGACCTGTAAACAATTCATTTGCATTAAAATAAGATTGAAAATTTACCACAATTGGCAGCACCAATTTTGGTCCTACTAAATTGGCTGTAGATTTCAAATAATTATGATGTAGTTTGGCTTTCTGCTAATACAGTAATAGCTTCTATTTTCAGTCATTTTGCCGTTCCCTTACAAGCAGATTTTTCTTCTTTCTGTTGCTCTCTACCTTTAGGATATTTAGTACTTTTTGCAGGTCTGTTTTGTATTCATTTAAGTATTGAATTCAGCATAGTTTGTATTATTTACAATTGCTAAAGGAAAAGCTCTCAAGTATAAAAATGTTAGAGAAATGAGAAGTGAAATCTTTTTGAATATCTGAACTCATTAAACTGCTTCCAAACAATCTGAGTGAAGCAGTCGACAGTACTTGGAATATCACTAGAGGTGCCTACCCCAACCTATGCCTTTCAGGGAAATCACCCACCGAAATCAGGGAATTTTGAGCAAAATCAGGCCCAAAGCGCAATGAAGCGAATTTTTAAAAAACAACATCAGTTTTTGCTAATTTCACTTTAAAAAAGCACTGATAAAATCAACGATAAAGCTGTTGGAAACATATAAGCTAGGACTAAAGAATAAATCGAACAATTATACAAGAGATGAGAACTGGACGCATAATTTTTGACAAAACTTTTTAAAATCGGTTACTGATAGTGGCCTAAGCAGGAGCATTCTCTCTCTCTCTCTCTTTAAACAAGATTGGATAGTACAAAGGGCCATGATTGTGGAGCACTTTTTTTCTCTCTTTGATTTTTTTTTCTGCTCAGACTAAGAGGTTGAATGACCTGTTGTAGCTCATCTACAGCTGTGTCCCCCAAATGTTAGTTGTTACTGCTTCCTGCACATGTATTTTTTTGGCTAAACATAAAGTATACATAAAGGCCTATATTCTGGCTTACATATTGAGCGTCGCTCTCCTATCTTTTCTTTTTAAAAGATATTTCAGCTCAATATAATAATATCAATTAGGTTTAGAACGTCTCACTAGGCCCCGACTGGCCATGTAAAAAAAAAAAAAATAACAATCTAATATTTAGATCTAGAATTATATTATTACCTTGGAATGAAAATCGGTATTATTGCAGATATCTGCCAAACTCACCCTAAGCTTTAAAATTGTATTTTTTCTTGAAGAATTTCACATGCTGAACACAAATATGAAGGTTTTACTCTTCACAGGTAAATACTTTTTAAGGTATAAGCATTTTTGTGTTGCTCTAAAATCCCATTAAACTACAAGTTTCAATTTCGTCGGGAAACATTCTATTGTGCATGTAAGCCTGACGTGAGTTTACCTCAAAATCAACTCCTTTTTTTTTTTTAGCAAAAAAAAAAAAAAAAAAAAAAGTGAAAATCACATACTAGATCTATAATAGTAGTCTTATGCCATGCCTGGTTTTGATTATTATCTATATAGATCTAGATTTAGATCTAGCTCTACCGGTATTTAGGATTCGCCATTTGATCTTGACACTCAACTAGATTTAGAATGTATCTTGACAAAAAGAAACTGCCCAGTCGCATTGACTCTTGTCAGATGAAGAAATCAGAATGATTCTTTGTTGCACATAACGCATGTGAGGATGGAGAGAACAATATTTTTCGGACGAATGTACTATAAAGTAAACAAATAAAACTTGATGGGACCGATATCTTGGACAGTTTCAACTATAATACAAATCTCGATATTGGAATAGTAAATATATATAATAAACAAAAATACACGATATCGATATAATATATATCTCTCAGTTTTATACTTTCGCACAGGTTGATACTGATGACAGGAAAATATCGTTCTCGACGTAGAAATATATTTTCACTATTTGTTTTTCGTAGGATTGTTGGGTCACACTTGTCTTGAAACAAAAACGAAAATAACCGATTATAATTGTTTATGTTGGGTCAGTCTAAATGCTGAAACAAAACGAAAAAAATCCGGGATTTTGAGGGTAAATCCGGGTTTCCCGGATACAACAAATCCGGGAGTTTCCCAGATTTTCGGGACCATAAGCACCTCTGTATCACCACTAAATATGGAGTTGTGTGCCTACCTAACCGCAGTCCACCAGGAGTCATAGCACTCTTGTCTCCAGCACACGTGTTCTTGTTGACGGTGATGTAGCACAGCTCTAGCACTCTCTCTACCCTTGCACCATCCGTGCCCTTGGGCTTCAGATCAATAAGAACAAGGTGATTATCAGTGCCACCTGCAGGAATGAAAACCCCCAACAGGATATTAATATATGCTTCACTGTGACATTATGTCAATGTTATAAGCCCTTATATTAGAATCTATGGTAATCGTTGTCTATTGATTTTGAAACTACATGAAATTCTGAGTTTAACATGTATTTGGACACTTACTTGTAACTAAATTCTTTATTTACACAACTTTTAGTAAATTTACTTTAAATCAAGAGTATTTTAGAAATTCTCTAGCATTTCATGATGCACTGATTTACTCATAATTCTTCTTTTTTTCTAAGTCTCACTGAAGTTCAGCCTGAATATTTTCACATTACCTTTCAAGGCAAATACCCTGATTGCACTTCTCTTTCATGTTGGCTCAACAGACTGTGGTAAGCCATAACTTCAAACTGGTCTAAACAAGACCCTAATCTGACAAGGAAATCTAAATTTCAAGTCCCAAAATCAGTCTGATAATTAAAAAGACACTATACAAAATGTTGATTACAGTACATGTATATATAAGTTACCCAGAATCTGGCTTCATTGATTGCTCTTGTCTGTGAGGGGATCTAATGAATACATTACATGGTTACAACTTCAAAAAAAGCAGAAATGGTTGCAATCTCAGCCATTGTGAAAAAAAAAAACCATGCCAAAAACTGTATAATGCATCCCTGAGAATGTTTAAGCAACATGTACCTGAAACTACATGGTAGTCTTTTTCAAGAAGAGCATTACACATGGCCTTGGCATTCTTTACCACCTGTTGTTGGTATTCTTTGTACTCTGGTTGCATTGCCTGGCTCAGAGGAAAGAGTGCAGATATTAGACGATGAGTTCAAAATATGGAGCATTAGTTGTAATAGTTGTAAATTCCTTGATGGAGATAAAGACTTTAGTTAAGAATCAAAAGATGTAACATAAAAGTTATGTTACCAGTAGCAGAGGGGCACCACACAGCCTTCAATCTGTAATGAGAAAGTAAAATGGCTGACCATGCAATTTTTACACAAGTGGAGATTAAGCTATGCAATCTTTAATTTCACCAATTTTTAAGTAAACTGTGATTAGTTTAATATAAATCATACAATTTCATCGATCTAATTCTATCAAAAGTAATTGAAGCATTGCAAGGGGGATCATGACTTTGGGCACTGAGAAGATGAGTTCCTCTCTAAGCTTGTGAACACAAGCACACATAATCCACCATAGCTAGAAATACTTTCAAATACTTTCAATCTATAGCACTTCAGTACTTATCCAAAGACTATGGCAGTAACAATACTCTCTAAATTTTGAATATAAATGCTCTAAATTATTTGAAATAAGCACCTGAGTTTTCATTTAATCATAGAAGGAAGAAATGAATTAAATGACAACAATCTAAATTACTCAGATTTTGAATTATCTGAATTCAAACTAGGTTGACTCTGAAGTATGCAAACTAAATGTAAAGCAATGATATTCAAATGCTTCTGAAAAAGTTGATTAAGAAGCTATAGAGATGAACAAACCAGGGAAGCTCATAGGAGCTAGAGCTAAATCGACACAAAATTTTTAACTTCTGTTTACTAAAACTAAAAGGAATAGTCTCCATTAAACCAGAGATAACAGCTACTCTTGGGTAAGAGATCTAAGATGTACGTTATTATTTTATCCTAAGTTTCTCTTTGACTATGACACTTAGGTGAATAAATAAATCCCTGCACAGTAATAATACTGAAAATGTATGATTCTTGACACACGCATGTCAAATTTGCATGTGGCTAACTGCTATTTTCCGAACTTTTACTTAAGACTCCACTTGTACTTTATTATAACATTTAAAAGAAAGGAATTGAAAAACAAAAACAAAACAAAGAACCGAAAAATAACAAACATAGGTGCACCTGTTTCAGAGCTACTGCAACGCCAGCAATCTGATGTTCATGTGGCCCACCTTGTAGAGCAGGAAAGACGGCATTGTTTATAGACTTGTCATAATCATACATTATCTCCTTCCCTGTTTTCTTGTCAACAGATTTTACTCCCTTGCGATAAAAGATCATACCAGATCTGCAAATGAACAGAAAAAATTTTCAGCTTAGACTGATGTTGAGAACACAACTGTTTTCTTTTACATACTACAAGAGGATCAGCTTTAGTTGCAAGGTCTTTGATGCAAGACTATAACCGTCTTTCTATCAGTCAACCTTTTTATATTTATTTATGTGACATTCTCCTCTGCGTCTATCTAATTAGAATCGATCATCTCTACCTCTGTCATTTTATGCCTAATATCGTTTATCTACATAAATGAAAACACATTGTTAAGTTTTCTGATAGTTTCCAATCACCAAGAAAGGAAGACAATGTTTAGAATCCTGCCTTTCTGCAATGTTACATATACTTGTTAAATACATTCTACGAGATTACATACTCACAGGAATTTTGACGCCACATACCCTGAGTCTATTCCTTGAGACCATGATTTAACTAGGTCTTAAATATGGATTTACAGTTGCTAAAATGATGCTTCTGACCTGCAAACATCTAATCATCTATACTTTATCTATTCTGAAAGCATAGTTAATGATGTAAATTGAACCCTGCTGTGAAGCTAGGTAAAATTATAAGGAAAGCTATTTACCTAATTGTGTACTATTTCTAGTTTTAGGGCGCAAAAACCTTAAAATAAAATTACAAGCACATTTGTATGCTAGCAGTATAGATACGCAACTCTATTTTAAAAAGTCACTATTCATTCATGAATTAGAAAAGAAATGCAATCTGACCTTGGTCCTCTCAGTGTCTTATGTGTAGTTGATGTGACAACATCTGCATATTCAAAAGGTGATGGGATGACGTCTGCTGCGACAAGACCAGAAATGTGTGACATGTCTGCCAACATGTGGGCTTTGACCTCATCACATATCTGGCAAAGATAGAGTGGCAATATTTTATTTAAGATATAATGAGATGTGTGCAGAAGCTATCTAAATGGATGCCAAGAGCCAGTAACACACTTCTTTGAGTTCTTCCAGCAGTAGCCTTCACAATCGTTAATTGTCGGACAGCAGGAAGACGGTAAGAATAATAAGAACTGATATTTTCGTTTCTCTGTGCCTGTACAAAAATAATTTTGTGTTCAAACAGTAACACACTTTTTTCGAAATATTTCAGCCTAAATTATACTCTCTTAAATTTAGATGTGACATAGCTGCTACCACATTTCAAAATGCATTATTAAACATGCAATCAAAAGCAGGTGATTTTGGCTTTCATTAAAGTTTCATTGTTTCACTCTTACTACGCATAACTTTCCCACAAACAGAACACACATTAAATAAAACACTCATCAAAAACAATGAAATCCTCTTAAAAACCACAGTATAGAGGTTATGAGTAGGGGTTTTTCCCAACCATCTGAATGCAGTACACCTCAAATACATGGAACTTGGATTCAAAGAACAACTTGCATTCAACAGAATAAAGTCCCCATTTTTTTTTTTTCTTCTTTGATTCTCTTAACCCTATGAACCATGGACTCCTGAGGCTTAAAATCCTAGCACCTGAGCTACTGTGTCAAAATGAGGCATTTTCATGACAACTCGCTGAATGCATGCTTATGAGGCTATTTTGGCTTAGATTTACATAAAACTGTACAGTAATTTGACTGAGAGTCTTACCTTACTACTAGCGCCAGTATTAAATGTGGAACATTAGCATCACCACGGTCAGTGGGATTGTTTACATTCTGTGCACCATGTCCACCAGGTCTAGATCTAGGAGCTCTAGATGAACAATTTGAATCTTAAGAAACACTAGGTCTAGAACTAGAGCTAGCTCTATCTTGATTGTCACTAACACTGCTCTCTGATTCTAGTTCACTGTCTGGATAACTAGCATTTAATTCCTGTTCATCGTCAGAATTATCCGAATCATCTAGAACCTCATCAGCTGTGAACATACGCTGACATTTGTTAGCTTCGCCCTATTAAGCCACTTGAGAAAGAGACTGTATCATGTAGAAAACAAAAGTAGAATTCACAATAGTTTGCATTCTATAGGTGCAGCCATTGTGAAAAATGATGTAGTAACATGTGGTTTGAAGGCTAAAGTCGGTTGGTGGAATGGTTACTTTGGTTTCAATTTCAGACTAAATTTAGATCTAATGTGGCGCTTTAAAACTGATTGTTTTTAATGACAATTTTTGGCGATTTCTAGGTCGAGGCTAAA
This sequence comes from Elysia crispata, assembly GCA_033675545.1. Lineage (NCBI taxonomy): Eukaryota > Metazoa > Mollusca > Gastropoda > Plakobranchidae > Elysia > Elysia crispata. The sequence continues at coordinate 233,134 of JAWDGP010002164.1, read as the reverse complement.
TGTAAACTTTGAGTTAGGATGTATAATGCTTTGAATCTTCTGAGGGATACTACAGAAACCGTTCATTGCTTTTATCTGCACGGTTATCCCTACAATCAAGATGAAAATAAGTACCATCCATTGCTCATTTGAGATCAAGAGAGATTGTGATGTAGAACTGGTGGTGGAGCAGGATGTTGATGATGTGAAAAAACAGAAATGAAGTCAGCCTGTCGTGAAGAACAAGTCTTAGAAACATGGTTTTTGTCATAAAACCTAATTTCTTGTGCAGTTTATTTCATGATTTTCTTATCTCCTTTTGTTTGATTGTAATATAACAAAAAAAAAAAAAAAACGTGTATCTATTTTTTTTCTACAGAGCTATATCCCTTCTCTTAGGCTTTACCTGAGCTGGAGTGACATAGGTGGGATTGAGTTAAGAACACAACGCTGGATCTAAGTTTCTCCAAGGATTCAAAGCTCAGACCTCTTAGCTCCAGAGCCTTTTCACAAGACTGCTGGTGTTCAAAGGGAGAAAAATTGTGTGAAAAAATGGTTTGTGTCATCCTTGAAATCCCAATAAGGATGACTTAGCAGTATAGGATGTAGCAACATTCTGTCAAACCAAGATCTTAACTTTTGCTAGATCAACAAAGCAAATGCAGTAAATATAATAATGTCTTACCTGTCTAAAAACCTTGTACTCCAACAGCCTTGAATATGCTGTAGTGCCAGCAATGATGACTTTAGGGCGGAATAATCTTGCTGTTTCAGCCAGCTTATCGTAATCTATTCTTCCTGTTGATGGCTATACGAAAGAACAGAAAAAAAAAATTGCATATAGTTTTCCCACATCCTTTGTTGAATAGACTCAACCCCCCCACCAAAAAAAAAACAAAAAACAAAACAAAACAACAGCCATCTAAGATTAAAAAAAAAAATGCAACATTCCTAAAATACAATTTACAGTAAAATTTAAAAGAGCACAAAAAAAAGAAAAAAGAAAGTGTATGACAAGCCATAAGGTAACTTTCTTTTTTATTTGCTTCCAGGAACGAAGCTAAATTTGGGGATAAGTTGGAATTAAAAGAGACATCAAATAAGATAATACAATTGCCACAGTCATCACAAATGCTTTATTGGTGATGCATTAACCACATTTTATCAAATGGTTAAAAATAATTAACTCCATGGAAGTGGTAGATGTCACCAATAGCCGAGCTTAATTGATTTTTTCTTAATACAGTAGTGTTATGTGTTGCATAACTTTTGTCTAAATTATGAATCTTACATTTAATCTGTATGGCATGGACTCAAAGTATACAGAAGTGGCAGAGACTCGCTTTGTGTCTGTCATGAACCCATGTGTGAGACTGAAAAGGAGTAAAAAGAAATTTAATCCACAAAAATTAATTTGATATTAGAGATTTCATTACTAAGAGCACTGAGGTAAAAATTTGGTATTTGGGAAAAAAAGATGTCAATTAACAAAAATGTAGATAAATCAGCTGTCCAACTAATTGGGTTATTTTGATTTCAATATAATGCATTTCAAATGTTTTATATCAATAATAGTTTTAAACACATGATCATGTAATCATGTTTTCATTGAGCCTTTTCACTTATCTGTTAAGTTTTTTCAAGAGCACTAAATCACAGATTAATGGAGCCAGCTTAGAAATTATTATATCCTGACAAACAAGGCTTCGAGGCTGGATTTTCAGGCTTAGAAGTTGGAGATAGATCCAATGTTAAATGTGAATCAATACACACAAATTTAGAGCAATGTTTTTATTCTCGCCTGAGAAATCATGATCAGCCAACTTACACGGTTAGTGACCTCCACAAATGATAACAGAAATAAGTAAAATACTAGATAAATATTAAAATTTTATTCTCTTACTGTCCACCATCAGGTAAGTCCAGTCCCATGATCCTATCATGAGGTTTCATTAGGGCCGTGAATGCTGCAAAGTTAGCAGGGCTTCCAGAATATGGCTGCACATTAATGCCCCAGCCATTAGGATCTAGCTTGTAGGCCTCAAGACCCCTTTTCTGGCAGAGGCGTTCCATTTTATCAATTATCTCATTCCCACCATAGTACCTGGTAAAAATAAAGTGCATGGATAGAAATTCCTTTTCATTTTAGCTTACAAATTTACAAGAATTTTATTAATTTCATCTTGACAAAACAGTGAAATATCAATTCCACTTTTGGAGTTTTAACCACACATGCACACAAACACATGTATATTAATTTACTTTTGCTACAATACTGACATGAAATCCTGTTGCTATAAAAGTAAGTCTGCTGAATTACTAAGAAAAATGTTAGATCCATACCTTGCCCCAGGATAGCCTTCTGAGTATTTGTTGGTGAAACATGACCCAAGAGCCTCCATCACAGCACGGCTCGTGAAATTCTGTAGAACAAGAAAAAGTAAACCTGAGTAAAGAAGTAAAATCTTCTGCATAATGAGAAAACCAAAACGCTTAATCTCAAGAGCCCTTTACCACAGATGTAGTTTCAAGTTGGTCACACATCTCTTTTTACTCCTTTTAATTAAAGAATCTAAATTTGGCCTACCTAATGGCACAAGATTAACTTTTTTCTCTTTTCCAAAACTAGTGGTAGTTCCAAATTCTTAAACATCCCTGCAGTCTCTTTTGAAGCCTTTTAAGGTATAGACTATTTTATTATATAAAGCTTAATCAGTCAGTTGTGAAAATATGAAAAATCATATTAGAGGCGATAAACTTCTTGGTATTAATGGTAATGGCTTGATTAGGGTTCTCTATTTCTTTACCTCTGATGCGATGAGTTCCAAGCCATGAGTTTGTCTAAACTTCTCCTCTGAAATGAGACCAAAAACTTCCTGATCATCGCTCTTCAGAGGTTCTTGTCCTGTCCATATTGCCCTTGAAAAGCATCTTGGATGGAACTGTCAATACAAGATAGAGAAAAAAATGTTTTCACACAAATACATTAAACTGCAAGTCATTTCAATAGACCTATTTCATAAACTTCTTAAGTGCAAACATGTCTACTGCTAGTTAGATAATGGATAGAATTATCAATTCTTACTTTAAATAGACACTTTTTTACTATACCCGGTAATTTCAGTCTACATGAAAAGATGAAGCATATTAATAAAGCGCCAGTGGTTACCATTTCAGGTTCTGCAGATCCTTGCCATGATCAAATCTACGCAACTCAACGAGATAAAATCATATTTTGCTTTCAATTTGTAACAAAAACAAGCATCATATATTCCTTAATAATATGCAAAACAACAAGAAAAACAAATTGGAGTCCTTGATGAGATGAGCGTGGCCCATAATCTGGGAGAAAGAAGACTATAATAATTGAAAAAAAAAAAAACCTTTAAGAGATATTGGTGTTACATTACTCTAACTCTTTGTTACTTACAACTTCAGGCAAGTTTCTCTTTAATTGCTCAAATCTGAAATCCTTTTATAAAATGCCTTAACTCACTCAGCACAAATACCAAGCATACTCGGCTGCCCTATTACTGCAGTTGCATACAAAAACCGAGAATGCTCAGTTTTAACTTTGGATGCCTATTTAATTTTAACTTCGCAAACCAACTTTTCTTAGTCCAAATCAAGTTTATGGCAAAGGGAAACCACTCTCTTTTTCACTTTAGTTTGGATGTGTATCTAGATTGAACCTAGCCTTTTTTTGGCTATTATAAAAGGTTAGATCTAGACTAGATCTGGATCTAGATCAAGAAAAGAGCTAGATCTGGCTTTGAATATGTAAAATATGAATGAGTGTATTCTCCAACCTCCCTAATTTGTTGTCTGATTGTTGCATTTTACGAGTTCAAACAAGTGCACTTTCTTTCCTTTTTTTCTTCATAAAAATTATGTGTATCAGTATTGTTACAGAGTGGGGAATTTCTTTTTCTTTTTTTGCAATGGATGTGTCGCTAGAAAATTTAAAAAATTGAACTAATCATTCCTTTATCACTAGAAACCTACGTATGATGCTGCTAAGATAAATAGCACCACAAATTTTGTGTATGTATGTGAATAACTTTTTGAAATGTGATCTTTTAAAATTACCTAAAAAAGGCCATAGTCACAGAGCATTTCTCTCGATACAAACCAGTGCTGAGTGAGTTAAACATTAAAGCTCAATAATGCATTGTTTTCTAGTCCACATTATGTATTCGTATACAAAGCAAAAATTTTGATTTCACATTGCTTCTAACTCTCAATAGGGAACAATGCAGTAGTAGAGATCTAGATTTAGTTCAAAAGGGTCTAATCTATAGCAGAGTACAGTTTAGAGGTGACATTGCATTTCATAAGTTTTTGAGATTGTTCTATCGGCATTTCAGTGATAGATAAGGGTCTAGATCTAGACCTAATTGAAGAAAAAAAATTGACCAGAATAAATCAATATTCAAGTAGACTTCAGAATCTAATATAGATCTAGATCCAGATCTCGATTCACTGGTCTTCACAGGCTAATAGTAATAGAATAGATGATATAGTTTTACCTGACCACTGGAAATCATCCTCTTGAAACAATGCATAGCCATGATGAATTCAAAACGTACACCAACGAGTGATCAAAATCTAGATATGTGGGCTTCGCTGCTTGATCTAGACTCTACCCCGTGGTTCAAGAGACAGAGCACTAGACAGTCGGTACCTGAGAGCGATGTGAAAGCCAAATGGGTTGATAGATCTATTACTGGTGGATTTATCTAAGCTTTGGGGTCATGTGGGGCCAAAGTTCATGGTCACTTAGATACCCTTGGCTTCCAAACAATTCACATGTATTTATTTACACCTGTTTCGAAATAACGACACCCTCTGTTTTCCAGCACGGTACTAACGGAAAGCCAAGGCCTACATGATTAAAACGCGCTTGATGTTTCATCGCTGCGGGCAAAACATGAGCATATCAAGAGAGATACTTCAGATAATTAGGCGAGAAGTGGACTGAGCATGATTTTATCGGCAATGTAAATCACGCACTTTCCATTAATTAAAATCTGTAAGTTAATAGATGCTTTCTTGTCCAAAATTAGATAACTTCTTCATGGAATGACCCCATATATATCTAAAATAAGCACCAAAAAAGGGGGCAAGAAGAAATCGAAAAGAAATTAGTTTGCGAGAATTCGTACGCAAGCCTACCCACCCTGCAAATAACCATTATCAATCTCTAAATAGGTGTAGATCATAGAGATACTCCATTGTGAACTTCCGTAAACAAACTGAAAAAAGCCTTTACTCTTTCTAATGGTTATATCTGTCAGATATTTGAAGACTATTATAAGGATGAGGCGAATACTATTCTAGATCTATATCACTTTGAATAAAATATAGACTATTCAAAATTGAAAGTACAATTTTTGGCGAATTTGTGCGATTAAAACTGGAATCTTTAAACCTGATATGTTGATCTAATGAAGAATCTATCTCACGCGGAATTAACCCCCTTGTGTTACTTGTAGATTGTCCAATTCAAAAGAAAAAGTATGGAGCTATCTAATCAACGGACAGATTCAACTAAACAATCTCCGAGAAGAGCTCTCACTTCGTTTCCATTTAATAAATCAGTTTCAAAATGCAACTGTGGAAAGTATGAACTAAAAGACATTCCACAGCTGTGGGTAAGCTACCAGATCTAAACTTTTCTCATACAGCAGTACAATCGTTTCTTTCAGGTAACATAGCCATATTATGGTTTGAATGGAGATGTTGATTTGGAATCTAAGCAAGAATTCCTTTTGGTCAGCTAATATTACATGTATATTTGGTATGTTTTTTGTGAGTGTTAGAGTATCCGAACTTCATGTGCTCACTTAGCTATCGACGCTGGGCATGCTGAACCAACAAATGTTAACTAAAACATGTTCTGCCTTATAAGAAAAGATCAGGCAGGAAACTTTTGCTTCAATTTTTTTTTGGTACACGAAGTTTTTGGAGAAATGTATCTAGCAAATTGTTTGGTCAGCAAAACATAGGCTAAGTGCTGTTATATATGCTTCAATTTTTCTTTATTGGGGCAAAAGCAACTTTGCACTATCAGGCGTTTGGTCACTAAATTCACTAGTGGTAGTACCTTGATTCTCGCATTTCATCATGCTTTGGTAAATTCTAGCTGTTTTTCTTTCGGTATGTATTCTAACTCATGCTGTGTGTTAATGCAGTTTCGTGTTTTGGAACTGATTGTGCTTTTTTTTCTGTGGACCTTCCTTCTTATGTATGCTCAGTTTTTCTTCTTCTGTTGGTAGTGGTGTGTCTTCAGGAAGACCAATTGAAGGGCTAAATTTAAAATCAAGTTTTTGTCCACTCTTGTTTTTTGTGATGTCTGGGATTTTAAAGGTGTCAATTCTACCAAGACATGGTAAAATGTCAAATACAATAATTATATGCCAGGTGTATTTCTTTCTAGTGCTTCACTAATGTTTGTCTTGATATGTTTTGTCTGAGTTTAAAATGCTTGTGTCTGCAGTTACTCTCTGTGTCAGTTGGTGAAGTTGAGTGTTTATTGTTAAACTGATGTCTGCCTGATCCAAAGATAAAAAACTTGTATATATAATTGACAATATTTTTTTTTTTCAAAAGCTAATTTTATATTTTCAGAGAGTCCTCCCTGAAGGATATGACTATAAATTGTGTGACTATATCGAGTTGGACAATGAAAATCAGTTCCATGTTACTTTGAGAATGAGACTGACCTCGAAAGAAGAAGCTCTGGAGTGGAAGAGACTATTTGAAGAAAAGTCTTTGACAACGCACGTCCTGGACAAGTCTTTCCCAAAAGTAGGGAGGGTCAGTGTTTTCAAGGTAAGGCATTTATGACTGATTGAATAGGTTTGACACTCTGAGAATTGTATTATCACCCTAATCTTTGCATAATATGAATCCTCAACTCCTTTGCCAAAATCGCTTTTCAGACAGCTGTGGCATCAATTTTATGTATAATGGCTGTAACCTTGTGAAACAGAATTTTTTTTTGTGTAGTCCTAAGTGGTCAACGACATATGCTTATTTTTATAGCTCTGGTATAACCATCATTTCCTTCAGATAAAATCAGAAAGTCACATTTTTTATCAAAACAGCTTTTGAAAATATAAACAAACATATTAAGCTGTCACCTGTATTTGCCCACACATTCTATGTACCATAGAATCAAAAGCTGATGCCAGAAAGTTGTCAGAAAATTTTCTTGTCACTGAGACAAATCACACATGGTTATTGTGTGGGAAAGAGGATTAGTGCAGAGCGACATAATAATCAAAACTCAAGTTTTGACAGCAGAACTTGGCAGGGCTGGTTGATGCTTGGTCAATCATTATATAAGAGACAATACAAGGGTCTAGCTGCTTCAGATCTTCAGAAGAGTATGTGGTGACGAAGTATAAATCTCTGTCTCCCTCTGCACATTTCACATATCTCATATTAAACATAATTGAGTCTGTTTTTGACCCTATACTCCCCACTCCTTTTTTAATTTAAATCTTCTGAACGAACAAAGGCACTCTGAAGCCAGCAACCAAGATAAAAACTTTGGAACCATTGAGAAAAGATTTTTCAAAATGCATCTTTATAAGAGTATGGATGAAAAAAAAACATCAGTGAAAGTTGTGAAAATCTCCTGCTTTGTGCGAGAAGAAAAGGAAATAAGGAAATGATCATGATTTTAAATAAATATTGCAAAGCTGCGATGATCTATGAAAAATAAGAATTTCTTTTTGTCCAGGATGACTTCTTACATATCTGAACTTTGACCTTCATTTATCTTTCTTATTGCTAGCTTGATATAGTAGTAATCTACCCTTGATCTTAGTAATTTTGTCTCCCAAGAATTTGCATATTTGACGGACAGTTTTAAATAAAATGAATGGAAATAAAAAAAAACATCGATCCAAGGCACTGAATTTTTGTTTATTTAACAAATCGTAAGATGAAAAAAAAGTCTTTATCTTGTTTTAACATTGATTAAGATATCACACATCACAAGTCACCTTAGTTTAAGAATACTTTTGGAACAAACAACCTGCAACAAAGGGATTTGGACAACCTTTAACTGAGCAGAAAACATTGAACTCAATGTCAGGTTTAAATGATAGTAAAGAAAGAGATTAAGTATATTATGATTATATAAATACTGAAGTATTAAACATTAAGAACATTCCTTTTTACATTAAAGTAATCAAGTGTTTAAAACTGAAGTACAAATCATTTAAGAATGGTGTGCCTTACTATAGCAGGCTGGTTTAATATTACTTGACTTCACTTAAAGCAGGTGAAACAATTCGAATAAGTAATGACACCAATGGTTATCTAAATCAAATCAACTATGTTACTTAACGGATTTCAATAAAGTTAGGAAAGGCAATTATCAATAAATATAACTTAAGTAGTTTCAATTACGACAATGTTGTTACAACCCTGTGGACATGCTCTTCATCCAATTAACCAGGCGGTTCTTGTAGTAACCACTAGATGCTGGTCCCAGCGATGATACAACTCAGCTGTTCAGACCACACCTTCTGACAACATGTTAATCTAGGATGACATTGATGACGACGACAACGACAGCAACTAGGCCATCAGTTATTGTAGTTATACAATAAGGCAACCACAAAGGCGAAGAATTAGATTGCAAAGGCAGTCTGCTCGACTGAGAAAAGATAATTTAGAGCAATGCATTTACTATTACAGTCCCTGTGTTTGGACAGCATTTATTACTTACCTCTCATAGTCGGCAGTGCCTAGGCTCAGACATAAAACCTTTAGAGAACCAACTTTCTTTAATGCTAGTCTAAGTGAAAATAATTTACTGGAGACAAAGGTATGCTTCTCGTCTACGGAAAGATCCGTTGCACTAGAAAAACATTTTCGCAATGACTTGCTATAAATTACTAATTGTGAACTTTTCCATAAATGAATAACAAGTCTGTCACGCAGTAGCCGAGGAGGTGGTTTTCAAAACAAGATGTTTTGCACCTAAGCGCCGTAATTACTATGTCAAGTAAATTTTTTTCTTCTGTGTAGGATCGGGAAAGCCGAGGGGGAACAAAGATGCGCCATAATTTGCATCTCACCGACTAATATCATGTTCGGGACATTTTGGTGCGTGGGGTTAATCTGATAAGTTTTGCTTCACAGTTAGCAGCACTCTCTATTATTCTTGGGGATCACTGCACCAAGAGTTTGGGTCGAAATCGCGTAGATTCGACTATGGGCTTTACCAAAAACATGTGGGATATTTCCTCCTGTCCATCCTTTGACTGCCTCTGCTTCCTGGTCAATTTGTGTATATTTGGGGGCAGTTCGATGCTAGAACAGACCCAGCAGAAATCTCTCCATGTGTGCTGAAGAATTGCAGAGTGAGGTCTCCGCCGTTTGACTCGTAGCAGCAAATCGCTATAAGTTTTAAGAAACTTCAAGTTGAAAGTTTTCTGTTAGAGTGCAAGATATTTGCATCTAATTGGACTAGAAGTGCTGGCTGAGATAAATAATCAGCATCTTAAAAGCTCTCCAAGACAACTCCTTGAACTTCCTGTCTAAGGTGAGTATACTGTAGAGTTTATAGTTGAATACATTCTTAAAGATCCACAAAGCAATTGTTAAAGACTTTGTTTCTTAAATACCGGTAAAAATCATATCGTCTTCAGTCAGCCGACCCGTCATTCATAAATGGAAAAGTTCGCAGTTGGTAGTTTATAGCAAGTCATTGCTAAAACGTTACTCTAGCTTAACAGATCTATCCGTAGAAGAGAAATGTAACTTTGTCTTCTTCATTTAGACTAGCATTTAAGAAAGTTAGTTCTCTAAACTTTTGATGTCTGCCGACTTATGAGAGGTAAGTATACTGTCCAAACACAGGGACTATATCTTTAGAGTAAATGCATTGCTTTAAATAATATCTTTCCATTTGAGCAGACTGCCTTCTTGGTCATCTTCTTCTTCATCGTGTATTTCTTCGTCTTCGTGGTTGCCTTGTTGTTTAAACTACAATAACTGTTGTGACCTGGTTGCTGTCGTTGCCATCGTCATCAACGACATCCTAGATTAACATGTTATCAGGAGGTGTGGTCTGAACAGCTGAGTTGTATCATCGCTGGGACCAGCATCTAGTGGTTACTACAAGAACCACTGGTAAATTGGATGAAGGGCTTGTCAACAGGATTGTAACAACATTGTTGTAGTTTAAACTACTTAAGTTATATTGATTGATAATTGCCTTTCCTAACTTTATTGAAATCTGTTAAGTAAGATAGTTGCTTTTATTTAGATAACCATTGGTGTCATTACTTATTGCATACTTGTTTAATGTACTTTAATTGAAGTCAAGGAATATTACACCAGCCTGACATGGTAATGCACGCCATTATTAAATGATTTGTACTTTAGTTTTTAATACTTGATTACTTTAATGTAAAAAGGAAAGTTCTTAATGTTTAATGCGTCAGCATTTATATGATCTTAATAAACTCCATCTCTTTCTTTATTATCATTGAAACCTGACGTTGAGTTCAGTGCTTTCTGCTTAGTGAAGGTTGTCCAAATCCCTTTGTTACACGTTGTGTGTTCCAAAAGTATTCTTAAACTTAGGTGACTTGTGACATGTGTCAAAGACGGTTGACTGAAGATGATCTGATTTTTTCGAGTATTTAAGAAACAAAAAGTCTTAAACAATTTAAGAATGTATTTAACTATAAACTTTACAATATACTCACCTGTGACAGGAAGTTTAAGAAGTTGCCTTGGAGAAGATGCTGATTATTTATCTCAGCCAGGACTTTTAGTCCAACTAAATGCAAATATCTTGCACTCTAACAGAAAACTTTCAATTTGAAGTTTCTTTAACACTTGCGACTATTTGCTAGCTATGAGTCAAAGGCTGGAGACCTCACTCTGCAATTCTTCAGCACACATGGAGAGATTTCTGGCGGGTCTGTTCTAGCATCCAATTGTCCCCAAATATGTACAAATTGACCAGGAAGCAGAGGTGGTCAAAGGATGGACAGGAGGAAATACCCCACTTTTTTTTGGTAAAGCCCATAGTCGAATCTATGCGATTTGGACCCAAAATCTTGGTGCAGTGACCCTTAAGAATAATAGAGAGTGCTGCTAACTGTGAAGCAAAACTTATCAGATTTACCCACGCACCATTGTTTCCCGAACATGATATCAGTCGGTGAGATGCAAATTAGGGCACATATTTGTTCCCCCTTGGCTTTCCTGATCCTACGCAGCAGTGAAGAATTTACATGACGTAGTAATTATGGCGCTAAGGTGCAAAACATCTTGTTTTGAAAACCCACCTTCTCGGCTACAGCGTGACATAAGATAAATAGGAAATTAATAGTAAAAATGAAAAAAAATATCTCATTTCAGATATGATTGTTAGTTTAATCAATACACCTGAAAATACTGTACTGACTTGTCTTTTAAGCTTGTTGCATCCTTTTCATCAGAGCAGGATGCTTTAATATTCAGTGCAAGTGAAACAAGATAATTTTAGTCCCCTGTAGTATTCAGAGAGTTTGGGAATGTTCTCTATGGCCTCCTTCTAAACTTTTTTTTACCAAAACTACCAAAAATAGTTTCATGGCTATGTATATAGGTATTTCTTCACTTCCTCTATGTCTCTATTTTAAAAAAATGTGAGCAGGGTTTTCTCTTTGAATTTGATATTCTTTCTTAGTGATCCATTAGATATAAAAGTTAAGTGCAATAAAGCTTCTTAGGCATAATACATTTAGCATGTAACAAATACTTCTTTTGACCTTTATCCTGATTTTCCATAACTGATTGAGCTTCCCGATATCTTTTCTTTTTTTTTGCAGGTACAATACAGGTGCCAGTTTTTTGATCGTAGAAAAACCAAGAACAAGCTTCAAACCCCGGAAAAATCAAAGTTTCGAGATTGCCATAGTATCTTATTTATCAACATCAAAAAGTTTTTCAAGAACACTGTGTAAGTTTTGTGTTTGCATTTCTCCTCTTCTTTTTCATCCAATTCCTCCTGAGGAAGATTAAAAATTGCATTGTTTATCCCTCTAATAATTTTAATGAGATTTTGGAAATTTTCAGTCTTTAATAGTTTAATGTCTCGATCCAGTTCAATTTCTGCATGATAAAAAGATAAAAGATAAAAAGTGAGCTGGAATTGGATCTGGAATCTGACACTATATGGACTGTCACTGAATTGAATGAAAGGAAAAAATGTTAAAAAGCATGGCTCAGAAGATCTAATAGATATCAGCTTCTATTGATCCAGTCCCTTAATGAGCAGTGCCTTCAGGAGCTGACTGTAGTTGTAACCTGTTTCCAATGAAGATATAGTGTACTCTGCACAGGGAACAAACTTTGCATACTTTACATATTTATATAATTTAAAATTAAAATGTTGCTGCCTTTTTTACTATTACTGGTTTTTTTTTCTTTGTGATAATATTAATATAAGCAGCAGTCCTAAAGAATTGACAAAGTTTTTTCCTCTCTGAGAGGAAATCTGAAAAATAAACAATGAAAGGAATGAATTTAAGAGAAAGCCTCAATTTTGAATCTTATCTTGATATCATGTTAATTTGTATGCCTTTCTTTAGAAAGACCTCTGATCACCAGTATTTCAGTATCTCTTAAAAGGCTGAAATATATTTATCTTGTAATTATTGCTTTTCAGGGGAAAATGAAAATATTGAATTATAAAAAGAGATCAAAGGCATTTGAATAAAGGTTACTTCTTTTTATTTTATTTTTCAAAAGAGGTAAAAAATTAACGTTTTTTCAAAAAACCACTATTTGTATTTAAGTTATGATGTTTATCACTGAGAAGCTCAGGATAATAAATTATCTAAGTTGTCATCTTGAACTGTAAAATGACATTACCTTTAAATACAACATGAGTGACATTGCAATTAAGTCCAGTTGAATCTAAGACATATAAGGCACCTTGAAGAAAATTCTTGTCATTCACTTCTTTGCTTCTAACATTATGTCTTTTCATCCTTTTAATCTATTTTATCTCTAACAAGCTAAGCTTGAGACTCTTTAAGGTGAGTAGGATTTGCATGATTAAAATTCAACAAAACCCAATCTTTTTCTTTTTTTCTGTGATACTTTGCACTGGCTGACAGAGACGAGCACATGCCCAAGTACTGTACAGTGCTGCGCCTTCACTATGCCCACAATCACCCGCTCGACACAGCAGATGTTTTGCGTAAGCGAGGTCTTAATCCAGACATTCAGCAGCGCTTTCTGGAAATGTACCAGCATGGAACTAAGCCAAAAGATGCCCTTGATACTCATAAGGTTTGGATCAAATTGCATGAACTATAAATAAGATTAACAGCATAATCTGAACACAATGGTTGGTGGAGCCTTTTTAACATCCACTTATGCAAATGAAAGTCAATCATGGCGTTTCTGAATCTAACCAATTATGGCAAGACTTACATTTTTACATGCTGTTTTATTTATTTATTTTTTTTTACATTTTGCTATTTTTTAAGATCTAATCAAGTAAATTAAAATTTCTAAAGTTTTCATTGATTTTATAATATTGCAGCGTGAGTTGTTGGAGAAGCTAGGCACAGAGAAATACAGGCAGGTTGTGTGCGATGGATACTATGTTCCAAACTTGGCCAAAGTTTACAGGTAAGATAATGTCTAGTATTCATTTCAGATATATGTTGAATTTTTGGCACACATGGGGATGATGGATTATGAGTTACTAGCGAAAAATTCTGGTCAACAAGTTGAAGGTTATATTTCTTAACACTTAGCTTCCTTGTGCCCTCTTAAGGAGAAGGAGATATTTGGAGTCCTTGACATCTTTTTTTCTCCTCAATATCAACTGCAAATTTCAATATTTGATTATAACAGTCTTGAGAGTAACATCAAGTTTCATATTTTTTTTATAATGAAATTATTTTTTCATAGCATTAAGTAAAACCAAGTGTTAACATGTATTAGGAGTATTTGATGTATTGATATGGAAATTTACAAATAGGTATAGAATTTTTTTTACTCTTGTTTAGTGCCACTGCAGCAGCTTTTAAATGGTGCTTGAGTTGACTTTGTTTATGCTGTGGGAAGGTTCTTTAGATACTAGTCCAAATAAGATGAACGTCAAGTTTTATAAATAGAGCAAACCCTCTTTTTCTTTTTATTAAAAAAAATTTTTTTAAATTGCATTTCCCTTCTATTCTGGTGATTCTAATAGTTTCATTCAATTTTGAACGATGAGGGGTTCAGCAAAATACATTGTTTTAAATCATATGAACGCCTTGAACATATATATGAGTGACATGCAGGGCTTTCTCGATTTCTTTGAGGTGCAATCAATCAAACTGCTACTTTAAAAGTAAGAATTTATGTTAGTAACATTTTTTTTGTTCTTGCAGGCTTTATTACCAGTTTCATGGCAAGGGAGTTTCTGCCAAAACCAACACAAAGAGATCTTCAAGACACAACCCCAGTGCTGACTGGCTGGCCTTTCAGACTTGTCCTGGTATCACACCGGCTTATGAGGCTGAAAATAATGAAGGCAACTCTGGTGCTGATTTTGGTGGTTGTGGCCCATGCTGTGGAGATGAAAACAATGATAATGATGGTTGTTTGGATGATACATATGAAGATGCCAGTACCAAGCAGAGCAAAACAGGCCAGCTTAGAACTGAGGGAAGAGACATTGTGAGTTTTTCTTTCCAGAGCAATGGGAATTTAGAAACTTGTAAAGAACAAATTGCTTCTTTTACCAATGATATCGTCGGAAGAACAGCCTCAGCTTCCTATGTAACTGAGACTCATGCACAGTGCTTACAGTACCGTTCATCCTCATCACATGTGTTGCCTGGTCTTGAGGAAAGACCTAGCAATTACTGCACTGGTATTGTTGACTCCAATGCCCAGCACGAATATATCAAACCACCTGGTAGTCAGGATAACCAAAAAGCACAAGAACTGACAATTGCACCATCAAATGCTTCCGACACATTCTCAACTTCAAACATGGAATCGAACGACATCATCTTTGATACTCATGGCTCCCACAATAAGGACTTGAATCATCCCTTACACATGGATGATCAAAAGGCCAAAACCAGTCTGTCTAACAACTATCATCAGCACAAAGAATTAAGGCCGTTCACATTCTCTCTCATTCAGACCTTGCCAAGTAGAACACCAAATAGTACCGTACACAACTATCCTACCATTGTTTTGACAGCCACCACATCTACCATCACAACTGTCACTGCCACTAGTTCAATTAGGGGAGGTGACTGTCATCAATATTCCCAGAGCCATCCAATCCAAGCCCCAAGACCACTGCATCTAACACAACCATGTAATCAGGTTTCACATTTGCCAATGCACCAACACATTATTCCCCAGCCAAGCCTAAGCTCTCAAAGTGAAGTTTCTTCAATTGTTCATCTCACACAAAGCAGTACTTTTCATAGTCCTGTCCCACCTCTTTCACTGAATAAAGTAGGTCAAACCTTTGTCACTAATGGACACTTAAGTAGCAGCAGCTGTGAAATAGATCCTACCACTTCTTTGGCCATTCCTTTCTTTTCAATGCCATCTGAAACATCGAACCTTGCTCCATCCTCTCTTGATTCTTTGTCACGATGCTCTGTAAATTCAAGCTCATATTATATTCATCACCACAATCACCAGCAGCAAACTTTACCTCAACACACTGTACAAGACAATATTGCAGTACTTGATGAGACATCAAGTTGTACCGATAAAGCATTGAGGAAGCCAGACTTTAATATTCATAGTCGATTGCCATTAGCACAAGCTCCAGTTTCCAACCCTTCTCTACACCCTATTTCCTCAGACACTATCAGTGCCATTAAACCAGCCAAGGTAATCTGTACCGCTAATATTGCCCAAGCTTCAAGCATTTTATGCAGCAGGCCCATTACCAAAACACGCACCAAAAAATCTAGAAATCCTCGCACAAGACAGAAGCCTAAATCAAAATTGAACTCTTCAAAAGTGATAAACATCAAACTGGTCACCAAACGTTGGTTGGAACAGAAACCAAAAGTGGATGTAGAAACCCAAAACCTGGCATCTGAGCTCATGGGAAACATTCTCCTTAAAGAAAAAGCAGAGAAGCTTAAAGCGAGACTCCTCACATTCCTTTCTGAGTTGCAAGGAAAATTAACGTCCAACCCGAAACTTTTTGTACCTGCAGTGGAGAAATTTATCCAGGCTGGGGAATCTGCCAAGGACGACTCTCATTTGACTGCTTTGCTAAGAGACTTTGGTAAGACAGACGAGAGTTCCAGTTGTGAACAGCTCAAGAGAAGTCAAAAAGTCATTAGCACCAAAGGTTGTCAGACTCAATTTTCACAGTGTGAGAGGTCGTGTGTCAAAACTAATTTTGTGACATCAGGAGCAAAAGTGAATAGACATAGCAGAATAAGATCCAGCAGAATAAATTCATTCAGGAAAAATTTAGATTTTTATCAATTACTTGGTTCAAATACAACATGATTAGATATGAGCTCAGTTCATTCATACTCTACTGAAAAAAAAAATAAACAAAATGTTGAGGTTTAATTAATTTCCAAAATATGATACATTGCAAGCTAAAGCTAAATGTCAAAAAAGTCGCAAAGTTTATGATTGCTTTTGATTTTCAATGTCTCACAGCCTGATATATATTTTATAATAAGATATGTGCTTTGAATATCATAGCAATATAGATATCTCGCCAATGAAGAAAATCTTTGCATTCTTAAATTGCTTCCATTTTAGCCTTCATGCAGTCCTTGTCAGGATAATGAACGAGAACAGCTTTTCTTCTTTCCTTTTTTTATGTTTTCCATCTTGCATTGCCAATACCTGAAGCAGTAATTTTATAAACGTCAAACATGTTTCAAATGACAGTTTTCCTCTGAGGATCAATTTCTTTTTTTAGCACATTTCTCTTATATCTGAAAATTTACAACTAATTATTGCAAAGCTTACATAAAAACATTCTGTCAGGAAAGGCATTTGGGAGATGGCAAAAAAAAAAAGAAGCCACAAGTAAATTTTAATTTAAAATTAGGTTTACAAATATTTTCACCTCTTTGATTTAAATTTTAGAATAAAAAAAAAAATTCTTCCGGAAACTTCTATCTAGACCATGCTAATTGATTTGTTTAAAACTAACTCTTCTCTGATAACCAATCCGTAAAACTGATCTGGTTTATTTTTATATACAACACCAAGAACAATTACTTAATTACTTATTCTAGACCTATCTCTAAGAAGAAAAATCGTTACAAGTTTTCTAGGTTTCCAATGCTTGTCGACAATAAAGCACTGCTGTGATTCTTGTAATCTAAATAACAATAAAACATAAAGTATCCATTGTTAAAAAGGAATGAAAATTTATAATCCAGAATCAATTGTCCACTGTAAAAGATCATAATTCATTATAGGTATTGGATAAAGTCTATTCAGTTATCATCTGTTTTGGCATCCAGGCATATCTGAATGTCAAAATCACCAAATTAGTGATAACTATAATTTTTATACAGCAGAATTTCACCTTTCAAAGCAACATTGTCTTATCTCAACACCAATATTAATTAAGATTATAATAAAGTAATAGTTGAAGCAATGTTTCTTTTATATTGTTTCTGTTGCTGAAGTCAGGGCTGACCATTATCATTTTACCTGCATCAATAGCTTAAGCTTAATCATATTTGAGACTCAATTTGGAAGTCACATTTAATGATCACACAGCAAATAAACTATTTTATATCATCTACGCTCTAACTGTTCAAAGATTTTAGTCATTGTAGCTAGAAATTCCTGTACTGTCAAGCAGGTTGGTCCCCAACATTTTCGGGTGCCTCCATGAAAAGGAAGACACTAGGTGGTGAATCAACTCTGTTGTAAACCACATATTTCTTATAACTGAAAGAGTTCCTAGAGTTTGCTGTGCCTGAACCTTATTCTTAAAGGCGCATGTTCTGATAAACAGATTCCAGCTAGTAAGGACTTCCAGCTAAAAACAAAACCAAATATGAGCCGCTAAGATTAAGTCAAAATCAAACCTCATCAGTAGTGTTTAGACAAAGACAAATCCAGTTTCACACAACTGGAGGAATACTTGGATCAATTAGTTTGCCACAAAATGATCTAAGGCTATAAATATGAATTAGGAAAAAATAATGCCCTTACAATCTCTGTAATCTACTACATGTATTTGTTTGGAAAATCTCCATTATAGGCCTGTGAAGAAGTCTTTCTTTCAAATTGTTTTTATTATTAGTATCCTTGAAAATGCACTAGTCTATCTGTAATAAAAAAGCCTAAGTGAATTTTATATGTTGTAAAAATGAAAATAAAGCGAACTCGGACAACCACAGAACATATTTCAATACACAATAAATTATAAAAATAAGGTGTTAGAATTATAACGGAGCACACCATCAATTTTATTTCCATACTAGACAATATTGAAACTATGACAACAGCAAGCTTAAAAACAGTAGAGAAATCTACTGGCTGATCATTTTCATGGTAAATGCATGCACAACTAGACCTAATATTAAAAAGGGTCAACTGAGAACTATAGTATTTTTGTTTTCAAGATTTTTCAACTGAAAAAAAGAATATGCACAGAAGTGTCTCTTTACAATCTTTATGTCCTAAAAAAGTATTGGCATTTCATAGTGCAAAGTACTTTGAATGTGAATTTGAATTTATAAAATAGTTCATTTGAAAAATACAGACTTTCCTTTATCAAATGTGAATTCATCCTTGAAGTTTAGCAAAGGTGGCATCTACAAACAAAATTAAAACATGAAAAATCTTAAATGCAAATTTTGAAGCTGGAGAAATAGCTGAGATGTAAGAAGGATAAACTTCAGACCATAGAATACTCCTCAGATGTGAAAAAATTTCGTAAAGCAGTTTGCTGTGATTTTATCCTTTGATGATGTGAATTTTTGTAGGACATGTCTTAAAATGCCTAGACATACAAAATAGTTTTTTTTACTCATGGTATATTACATCTTTTTTGCTTTGACACAACTCTTGTTTAAATATGTCGTACAAAAACTAGAAGACAAATATCTTAAGCAAATAATGTAACAAAACATAATAAAACAGAAAGGAAAAAAAAATTACTAACACACTTTCTTATTTTTTTTAAAAAAAATTTTAGGGCACCACTCTATCCTAATTTATCCTAATGGTTTTATTTGGAACCTATATCAACTTTGAACTTGAATAGTGGAGAATGAACAAACTTAAATCTTACAAATATTTTTTTTTTCAAACACACAAGAATTTTGACAGAATTTAAAATAAGAAGTCTGAGTATTTAAAATTCACTCATTTATGTTTCTTCTTGAATGACAAATGAAAATGTTGCATTAGACAAAACTGAAGATTTTAGAATATGCTGATCTACATCTGAATTGATATTTTTTTTTCATCACTTCCCCTTCACAGCTTTTACTTAGATACTGGCTCTAATCAATCTATAGTTTATCTTTCTTCTACAGCAAGTGTTTTGAGAAGATTTCATGACTTAAAGTCAATCTTTCTCTGAATGAGCATCATTTGTGTTTAAAGTAAAGCTTACTTCTCTGTCTAACACTTGTTAGACACTGAACTAAATAAAACTGGCCCATATTATATTCTGAGATTGTATAAAACCACAAGTGACATCATTTTTTTTTCCTACACAGATATATCAAAAGAAATCACTGATGGGCTTCAAATCATCCATGTGATTTTTTGTTCATTTGAATTTGGTGTAAATCTGGAGGAAAGAGCAAAATCATGAGTTATTTTTAACAAAACTGAAGATACTAATCTGTTCAGATATTTGATATAGGGTTAACTGAAATAGTGAAAATGAAAGGAGAGCATCATTAGAGTTCATAATGTCCAAAAACTATGATGACTGATAATTCTTTGAACTCTCTCAATAGCAGGGATTTAAAAAGCTGAAAAGAGCTGTGTTGGTTTCAATTGAGAGAACCACATAAAGCAAAATATTTTTTTGTCTTTTTAAAATCAAATATGGAACATCGAATACTGATCTGTGGGTTAAATGATTTCATCTCAATTAATATTAAAACAAAAATTCAAACGAAACAGAGTAAAGGCTCACAAAAATAACAGCCAAACAGAAGAAATTATACATCAATCCATGAAAAGAAATAAAACAGAAAACCCTCAGGGCATTGCACTCATTTGCGAATACATAAATTAAAAAAAAGTATGATATAAATATATAGTTTCTGTCAGTATATACTTCATATTCAGTGTAATCCAATTCAACAACAACTTGTTTCTAGTCCAAAAGTTTTTTTAAACCATACATTCAAAGCAATGAATTGTAACTTGAAAAAAATCTTTATTAAAAAAAATCGTTTTCAATTTTAATTTTTATTAGCAAATGAGGGTTACTTCATGCTTTAACAGATTTTTTTTGGTTCCCACTTTATTGCATGCCTTTCAAAATACAGTAATCTGCTGATACTATGCATGTAGCAAATTAATTTCTAGCATTATCTGCCATAAAACTATTAATCATAGTGTTAACATGACAAAAATGAGAGAAATACACAAATTTCAGTTCTTATTTTTTTTTTTAATTTTTACTGGCCCAAATGGCTTGCAATTTAGTTCTATATTTTCCTCTTGGGCACAGCCTCAAACATAGCTAAAACCTAACCACACTTATAGTTCATCTAGAATTTTCTTTTTCACAGAAATCATTCAAAGATTGCAAAGGAAAGCTGATATGCTTAAATGAAAAGCAGTCATCATGAAGGAAGTGTCATACTCTAGGCAGGTTCCAAAGTGGCCTTGTTGCAAGGAAGTGCAGGTTCAACTCGGGAGGTAGAGAAAATCAATAAAAAAAAAACAATGAGAAAACCAGTAAGTCTGAGGACCTACTGAAAAAATGCAATGGCTTCAAACTCGACAATAATTCATTCAAATAGGCCCATTAGTGTGTGAAAAACATGAAAGAGCAAATTAAAAAAGCAAAATGAATTGATTGACATCAACAGAAATGACTTGTTTTCTTCTAGGTCTGCTCCAAGTTTCAGTAGTTCCAAGAAGAACAAAACTGAATATTCAATCAGTTTCATTAACAATTTGAGCAAACAAAAGGAAAGGAATTGCACACAAAATGCTACCAAGAATTTGTTTAGAACAGAGATGAATCCCTACACTCAGATGGATCATTTAAAAGCAAAGACACAAAAACAAAACTTTAAACTAGGTTATAATAAAATGCTTGAGTTTGTATTAATAATTTGAAAGAAAGAAGCAAGAAAACTATTCCAAAGGATCTTTTAAGGTAGAGTTATCAATCAGTTTTGTAGCAATCATCATAAAGTTAGTCTGATGCTACTTAAATTTATCCACGACCTCATTTCAAAGCATGGGGGTAAAATTAATACAGGACAATTATTTATGCTGTTTTTACACTACTCTCATCGCTGGACATATTTTTGGGTAAGAAAAAGCTACTTTTTGACTTAATTTGTGAGATTATTGTGGATTATGCAACATTACATTTGGGAAATATAAATACATGAATAAATTAATAGTAATTTAAATGATTCAAGAGTAATCCTGCAACTCGAAAATTATAAAAAAAAAAAACAACAAAAAAACAGCCATCAGATCCATCAAGTCATGAAATCAATAAAAGGAAAGACAAACTGAGTTGATTTAATCTCGGTGTAACATCTAAATATCTGTCAAATATACGAGCAGTGCCATTGAAGAAACTCATTTTCATTGGGAGAGTTTCAGCTTATTGAGTCATCTTTTCATTAATTCACTGCGTTTGAGATGAAAATGAAAAAAAAAGAAGCAAAAATCAGAACAAAACTACACATCATTTGAAATTTTCAATGTATCAAAGTACAAATTGAGAGTGGACAAACCCAGAGGCAACCATATCTTGCTACTATAAGAAACTCGTCTAGGGCTTAAGAACCTGCTTCTTGATTTGCAAATTATGATTTTTTTAAATGCTATCAACAGAAATCTATCATGAAAATGTATATTTAGGATCATAGAAATGCCTTTCATCAATACCAATTTTTGGTGTTAACATTTTTGTTTCTGAAGGAATTAAAAAAAAATAAACTTTTGCATTTTTCTCTTAATTTTTAAAATTAAATCAGATTTATGAAAACACAACACCAATGGGAAACATGACTCTTGTGACCATTTATCCCCATTTTCAAAACAGAATCAATGATTTAATACATTGGAATTAATACAAACTATAATTTTTCATGAAAAGAATTCAATAATTATAAATAAAAAACTTATGATCTTTAAAACGAACAAGGGAGGTAAATTAAAATATATCAACTAAACTGTTTTGTTCTCCTCTCTCAAATTAATTTAGGCCAACGACATAAAAATGGATTGGTTACACTCCACTATACACCCAAAAGCTATTTTGTGGATCAACATGTTTTAAACACTCACTTCACAATCCTGCCTAACTCATTTACTGGGTACTGAAGGAAGGTTTTCTATGGTTAAAATGGTTTCTGAAATCTAGTGGCCACTCCATCAAGAATATAATCTTCCTTTCCACAATCCATTCTACACTAGAAACCCCACTTTTTAAAACCCAAACTTTAAATCATCAAGTTTTATCTTTGAGCAAAAATATACATATGTAAGAAAAATCAAAGTCCCAGCAATGATAAAAAATGGTAATTCATATTTTTCTATAAGAGATCAAGAGAGAAACACACATGACATGAATGGGGATATGCAAATAAACACCAAGTCTACACTTAATTATAATCATCACAACTTTGCATATAACAAAAAAAAAAATTCATCTAAAAACAATCCATTTATCCCCAGCAGAAAAGAGAGATGGGTTTAAATAAAAAAAAACCCAGAGAAGTTGGCACACAGAAGTCTGCAACTCTATTATAAGATCTGACAGTCTAATTTGAAAGGGCTCGGTTACATTATTGAAAATCTGAATGCATGAATTTGAGGGAACCAAGACACTAAACTTTGCAACAGCTTTTGAATAATCTTTCAACATAAACTCAAAAGATGTTGCTGAATAATCTTTCAACATAAACTCAAAAGATGTTGCTGAGATGTTTGCTTTTATACTTTTAAAGAACATTGCAAAACTGCAATATATCACAGAATGTCTACTTCTATCATTTGCAAACAATAGGCTATTCAGAAATAAAAGAGGCAAGAAACAAGAATGCCTCAAAAGATTTCATATTCAGTTTTTTAAAGATCATAATTTCTAAATTTAACATACTAAGTGGTATCACTCTATGTGGGTAGATTTGCACAATCTTGCACCAGTAACTTTTTCCATTCTTCTTTCCCACTAACATAGAATAAGATCTGAATAATATAAACTGTCGGTAAAAGTTACTCACTATGTTGTTGGCAATTTTTCAAAAAAATAAACTTTTTGATTACAACAATTTCAAAGGTTTTTCAGAGCTACACAAAGAATGCTAGATAGATCTATCAAAAGAAAACAATAATTCTCAATATCAAAGTATCAAAGTTCAACTTATATCTTAAATGGTCTGATAAGTTAGAAAATTTTCAACCTGTTAGTAAACTAATGATGCTGTCTTTTCTCTCGAATTCCTAATCTTAATTGCATCTTTATCTTTGTAAATGGCCCTACAGCTAGAGCTAATACATACCCAATATTTCAACATAATGGATATAAAAACATTTCCTTTTAAAGACATTTAAAGTAGGGCCAAATGAATAATGTTTTTACCAATCATGTCTGCAACAACAAGGCATGACAACTGGATTTATGCAGGTAGGAATTTCAATTTGATTCTAAGTTTGCGCACATTGTGAATAATTGAGGTATACAAAATGATCGCATGATATCATTTTTTGCCATCGCTAGAGAATTTTTTTTTGCACAAATATTCAAGTGTAGCAACTTTCACCGAAGAAAAGCAGTTTTTAAATAAAATCACAGAAACTAATGGAACACGAACAAAATATCTGTTTTCACTTGAAAAAATTTTAACGTAGAAGTAAGTGATCAAACTTTGTGGGTATTCAAACCATCTTGTCCAAGCTCTCACTCGTCTGGGTTGGCGTCAGCAATATGATCAAATGAGAAGGGCACAAACATGTGGCCAGTGCCATCATAGAATTTGGATTGGAATTCCACCCTGAAAAAAAAAAACCAAAACAAAACAAAAACAATCAGCTTTTAGTAAACAATGCGCCAAAAAAAAAAGGGGAGATATAAACAAGAAATAAAAAATAATTTTCTCTCCAATGATTATATAGTCTTGTTCTTATTTTAAACCTATAGAATACAATTCCTGTCTAAATTGGACCTCAACCACAAAAAAATCTCTGCCATAGGCAAGTGATTTTAAGGGACACTTTTGTCCTCATCAAACAAAGTTACAAGAACCCCTGAAGAGATGACAAACAACTGATGACTCCAAAAACTATATACAAAAGTATCAACTCCCAGACAAAGTGAGTTATGCTTTGAATCTGACTTAATGTAGGATAAAATTGACACTGACGACAACCCTATGAGTAGGGATGCATAGAGGGTGCCTGAAAGAGTGCTCAGGTTCTATGCAGCATCTCTGACATTGTTAATAGCAGCTACCACTGGGCTGTGATATGCATCATGAATCCATTTGTACATGAGCTTAAAAAGAGAACACAGTGTGTGGGTTTTTGTCTATGCGTGGATGAGAAAACCCAGTCATGACAGTCTGGGTTAGGGGCTGCTTACTTAAGCTTGGTCTATGGTTGGTCCAGTGTCATTCTCTTAGTCTAATCTATCAGGATAAGATCCAACCTAAGGACATCGTTCATGCAGATTTGGTGTGTATAGTTCTAAACTACTAAACATTCCTGATGTCTCTTTCAAAGTCTTATGAAGGGTGTGCAGTGAATGTGTGTTACATTAGTTGTTTGTTGATTGCAAAACATATGCATGTCAAATGCAATTTTCTGTTAAGATAAGACTACATAAAGAGGAAAGCAAAAAAGAAAAAAAAAATACCTTTGAGGGCTAGGGAGGGGTAGAATGAAAAACAGAGAGAAAGAGAGAGAGAGAGAGAGAGAGAGAGAGAGAGAGAGATGGTGTCAATGATGTCTACCTTTTCAATATCAAATAAACCATTGAAATGTCGAGAATTTTAAGTTGTAAGCATCATATGGCGTAACAGTTACACTTAAAGAGTTTTTAAAAACCATATCTGCTAAAAAAAAGCCTTTGTTAACAGAATGAAAACAAGGTTTCTTTGCCTCAAAGACTTCTGAATATTTTCCCTGAGTGAAATGTCTGCTTTTCATAACAAGCTATTCTTTTGGTATTGATGTTCATCTGAAGCAAAGATTAATGCATACAAGGGTTTGCAAACAAATGACCAATATGGTTCAAATAAGAAACATTTTTGAATTAAGCTGCATCTTTGTGCATGGGATGCCAGTGCTATAAAATCTACATGTTTATAAGTAAAATAGAAAAGATACTATCACTTCTAAATAAGGCTCACAATGATGCCTGCGTAAACACTACCCTGAGATTTGGAGGATTTCTTTTGTACTAGCTTTTAGACAATTTCCCTGGTTGAAATTGAGACCTCATATATATATATTTTTTAAGCCATAATTTGCTCCTTTAATGTCATTATTTATGACAAAAACTTTTCATGTATAGTTTGAAAAATAAAAGGCTGAATTTTTACTGAGTCGGGCAAGTGAAGATTTCAATGAACCAGTGTATCTCAGCCCGACTCACCAGTGCAGCCTGAGGGCATGGAGGAAGGCCGAGAGGCCCTCCATGAGGACCAGGATCATCACAGTCAGTGCTGCCCACACCTGGAAAATGATAAACAGGCCAATAGCTCCCCAGCCTCGAGAGAAACGGAATGCAATCCGCAGTACCATCTGCCACAACACCTCAGAAAGCTCTGTAAGAAGAGGGTGAAATAGTTTTACTGCCTTTTTAAATTATCTTTGGTTGATTATATCATTAATTTTATACATGTGTGGACATTTCCTACACAAATCCTATCCTACTCCAGAGAATTCTATGATTCATCTTAAACCAATGTATGCCTTTGCATCTCCCTGGAAGAACTCAAAATTTGTACTTCAGAAAATTCCATGACTTGTCTAAGATCAGGATTAAAAAAAAAACATAAATAAATCGGAAATAAGAAAACCTTCAATAAAAAGATAACTTCATTTATGACCTCTGTAATCCTAATGGAACTCAACCTTTCTAAAACTCAAATAATTTAAAACTGTAAAGAGGCATATCAGCTACAGTGAACTTACGGGCGTGGGCTAGAGACAAGGCCCACAGTCTGAGATAAGAAGCCGTGTGTGAGATGCAGCCCAGGCAGAACTCTATGGTGTGGATCACTTGGTGGATCAGGACCTCACTGAAGTTCTCATGCTAGGATAATGAGACGAAAAAACAAAAAAAAACCACTGTAAATTGTAGAACTTATTATGATGGCAAGCAATGGCAACAGACCTAATGTCTGAATTTGCCTTGCCTTTGTGTTTGATATTGGGTATCAAATATCTATAGCCTATTATCTTCTGACTTAACAAAGAGAGAGAGAGAGAGAGAGAGAGAGAGAGAGAGAGAGAGAGAGAGAGAGAGAGAGAGAGAGAGAGAGAGAGAGAGAGAGAGAGAGAGAGAGAGAGAGAGAGAGAGAGAGAGAGAGAGAGAGAGAGAGAGAGAAATATAAATAGGAGAAGAATCAAAGGTGACACACAGCTGTTAAGTTATTCAATAAAATGCCTTTTTTTTTCATATACAACTTCCCAATTAGGCTCAACAAACCCATGTTTTTGCATCTTTATCTGACTCCTGTCATCTTTCATACAAAACTTCGATAGCTTTAGAATTATCCAAAAAAGAAAAAAAAATTTAGAACTATAACCAACCTCATCCTCTACCCCCTCCTCGGTATGCAGCGAGCCATTGACCTCTGGGTTGTGTATGACCTCTTCCTCATACCTGCTACCCATCAGGTCTCCGCTGTTCACAGAGAGAGGTTGATGTTTGAACTGAAATATTGAGGATAAAGATACAAACATCTGATGAAAATTTGTGGATGGCAACTATACTTTGCTGTCAGCACATAGATCTGTTTCAAAAGTCACCATAAAAAAAGACAAAAGATCTCTTTTTTTAAATGATGATAGTTGATGTAAGAGATAGCTGTAAAATCTGGATGAAATCAGCAGTTTCAAAGTTTCTATCAAAAGCTCTTGGTCTTACAGACTTAAACTTTAAAATCGCAGACCTTGGTCTGTATGCTGACATTTCTCTTCTGAACTATTGGATGAATGGTGTATCGTTTCCAGACCTTTAAAGTGTAAAGAAACAGGTATCTGCTAAGGTAACAATTAATCTAGTTACCTGAAATATTTTGCCATGAGTATCTATAGAAATACTTCACTGCTGATAATACAACCTTTAGCACAACAGACAAGAGAAAACTAGAGTGTTAAAGGGGAGGAGAAGAAAATGATGAGCAAGAGAAGAGAGAGGAGAGAAAAAAACAGAAAAGTAAATACACATCGATAAAAAATAGTGATTTAACAGCTTTAAGAAAAAAAAATTACTGTACACCAGTCATAATGAGCCAGTCATACAGGTTAGAAAAGCATTGGAGCCGTCAGATACAACAAAACATTGATTACTCTGAAATAAAAATTAAAAAAAAAAATTGGCAGATGGAATCACTAACATCCGAGATTGTTATTAGATGAGCTGAATGGCATGGAAAAGAAAGTTTGCTTTTCCGATCCAGGGTTCAGTCACTAGAACATTTGTTGTAAGGAAAACAATTTTCTTTTTCTAATCCAACTACCCATGAGCTCTCCTTCTTTGGTCCGATTCCGTTCTCTTTAATAAATTGTTATAAAAATATTCATAATTCATAAAATATTACAACAAAATAAACCTCATATTGACACATTGTAAACACACAGAAATGCAATTGAGTTACAAATAACACTGCAAATATATCAAAATAAATAAAAGTGCATAGAAACTAATCAGCGTTATTGAAAGGAAAAATGAATATTTGGACCATGCCTTGGGCTTTCAGTTTCTAGATATCACTATCTTTCACATCGCCAGTGCTGTGTAGCCCAATATGTCAAACAATTGAAACAGGTCATGTTTGACAACAGTTTAAACAGGTCAAGATGTCAGGGATTTGACTTCTGTCTTGTAAAATTACAATAATAATATGACTACATGTATATTGAAACTAAGATAGGTTGTATTCATGAATACATTTGACTTCTGAGGTTTGAGTTATGTGGACTCCATTGAAATCAAGTTGTAAACAAACGAACAAAATAAAAAAAAAATTGTCATGCTTTTGGGCTTCAATTTCTCCCTTTCAACATATGTCAGAAATACTATGAAAATCCATGAGCATCTTAAAATAATCAACAGATGACCAAAATAATAATTAAAAAAAAAAAAAAGTGAATTAATTATGTGAGAGTCAAAAAAGCCTGTAAATCTTTGAGCTGTTATGCATTTTGCAAGAAATAAGGAGAACATCCCCATGAAAGATTTTTCAGAAAACTTAGAGACTTTAAACCTTAGAACAAGGAAGCGCAAAAGTTACAAATTGTTTTATACACAAATCTCTCACATAAAGAAATTCATAAGTTGTTTCTTTCTACCTCTTGCTCATAAATTTTAATTGAGACTTAGCTGAAATCAAAACATATACCATGAGAAGAAAGAAAAGTATATTGAAAAGGAAAAGGCCTGGCAAAATTGCTGTAACTACAAAAGATTTCATAGTTCCCATAATTTTGCAACCATCTTCATCATTTAACTAAAACTGATGTAAGGCTAGTGAAAAAGAGAAATGCAGATTCCAGTATTCTTATAAAGCATCTCTGTTTCTCACTAATGTCCTGATTAGGGCCATTTCTTTCATGATATTAAAGCAGACAGTTAAATATGTAATACACTTTTCTATGCTGTGCTTGAGATGAAAAAAGATAATCCAGCCTGGAAAACTTCCAAGTCGGACAATTATCAATCATACAACATTCAAATTTTTCTGCTGTGTTTAAAAGAGAATTTGGCTAAAAAAGCATCTTTCAAGCCTAGTAAAAATAATTTAGGGCATGATAAGAAATATGAAAACGACTGGAAATGATATATGTTAATATATTTCGCAAAACTATAAATGTTTCTTAAGTTTCTTCACGCAATGAGTATATATAAGTAAAAATAAGTGTTGCAAACATACTTACACATGCATTCCTAAGCTGAATACAGCATAATATGGTACAATCACAACCAAAATCACTTCCACCACAAGCAACCTAACAGTGGAACAAGTTTTGTACATTATTGTACCCATAACAATGGGTCTACAATTCCTCATGACTGGATGAATTCTCATGCTGCCCAAACAGTTTGATTAAAAAAAAAAAAAGATATTTTAACAAGCTGGCTTGGTTGGATTTATTTTCAAAAATAAAATGACTACTACTGCCTCTGCTGCCACTATCACTACGACTACTACTGCTACTGCTACCACTAACACCAGCACTACTACTGCTGTTGCTGCTGCTGCTGCTGCTACTACTACTACTACTACTACTACTCTTACTACTTCTACTACTACTACTCTTACTACTTCTACTACTACTACTACTACTACCACTGATACTACTACTACTAACCACTACCACTACCACTACTACTACTACTACCACTACCACTACCACTACTACTACTACTACCACTACCACTACTACTACTACTACTACTACTACTACTACTACTACTACTACTACTACTACTACTACTACTACTACTACTACTACTACTACTACTACTACTACTACTACTGCTGCCGCTACTGGTACTGCTACTACTAACAATAATAATAATAAAAAAGAGTAAAACAAAAGGCAAGAATAAAAAGATAACAAACTGACCTTTGAGAGGATCTATCTATTTTCCGTAAAAAAAAAAAAAAAAAGAATGAATTTAGAGGTCTGCTACTTAAAAATGTGTTTCAAAATAAGAGTCTTACATTTTCCTAAATAAATTAAACTAACAACAAAATGTTCAATGTATGATGACTTTTGTTTGTAAGAGATTTATGAAAAGGCAAATAAAAGGAAAATGAGATAAGATCAATAAGGATTTTTTTCTTTAATTTCTTTAATAAAATCTTATGCTTGCTTAAAAATAAAACAAACCAACAAAAAGATAAACACCTTCTCCTGTACAAATTAAACTAAAAATATACCGTGTCTTTTCACACCAGTCTGGTAAGATTTAGTTTCCACTTTGGGTTAGTCAGAGTTTACTATTTCTTTTTAAGTTTATGATCGAGTTACTGTTTATACTATAAAATTTGTGTATTTGCTTCAATGTGTACGCCAAGTGGGACTTAACACAGCTATAAGTTTTTTTAACTGACAATGTCTGACTTTTTCATTTTATAAATTTAGATCCAATGTGCAATAGTTATTCTTTATTATGTGTCTGTGAAACTATTCTTTGCTCTCTTATATTAGGCATTCAAATTAAAATATCATTGTGCTCTGCTGTCAATCAGATAGACATTGAAAAAAACTTGCTAGTAGTTGTAAAACTACAAAACATATGTAGCTTCTGTTAGAAAGAGCTAATTGCTGAGATAAGAATTTAAATTAAACGCACTGAAAATTTTTTTTAATTCTTTCCCACCTATGTACTAAATTTTATCAAAATAACAATTTTCACGGGCAAACAAAAAATTAATTTGTGCAAAAGACTAGAACCGCAAAATGAATAAATAGATTGTCCACTTTAAAACTCATCCATTGTCGATCATGATATTGATAACCTTCCACCCTCTAAAATTTTTTAAAAGAATATGTATCACAACTCTGCCCCATTGTTAACACACCTTACAGGATACAAAGGGCATGCAAACTATTTTGAACCCAACCAACAAGATAAATATCTATCATAAAATAATTAGATACAAAAACAACTGAATTTGGCCCCGCAAAATTGATTTGAGATGATGAAAATATCAGCGTAAAAATATGTTTCACATAAAGTAAGCTGATTCAAGAGAAATATTGTTGAGACATATTCTTCCCTTGATTTTGCTCTGATTATTGAAGGTAAATTGTTTCAGCCTTCAAAAAAATTGATCTATACAGCTTAGCTGATACAATATATGACAGACTTGCAATTATTTTGTCTTGCAAATAATAAAAAAAAAAAAACTTCGCAAACTCATAAAATTGAACAAGTCAGAAAAGTAAGTGAAATAAATGAAGAAAGGGTGTACAAAATGAGGCGTGTGAGAAAAGAGCTTTGTTTTAGACCCAAGCATTCAAAAATAACAAAATTACTCTTGAGAAAAAGAAATATAAGACTTAGAATTGCTAAAGAGACCTAATTTTGACAGGCCACTGAAAATAATGCTTGGAGTAATGTAATACATCTATCTTTTTCTGTAGGAGCACCTTTGCACAGTCTTTTATTTAGGAAAAGCATGAAGCAAAGCATTTTGATAGACTTAGCTGCTATGCAATTCCTAAAGATAAATGAAATAACAAGCAGAACAAGAGCAAACTAAAAAGGAACAAAAGTATAATAACCCCATGATTAAAGAAAATAAAAGTTTAGATGAAATTTTCACCCATGCACACCAGAGACTATGAGGAATTGTGCAGGCGCAAGATAATGGTTGAGAACAGCAGCGGCTTCACTGCAGTAAAGAATTTTGAATCACCTCATTGTCGCTAGAAGAGGTTGCTGTGCCATTTGGCGAGTGGTGAGGGCTGGGAGAACTCATATTAAGAAACATGACTTCTTCATCCTCGTCTTCTTCTCTGTGAAGAGCCTGAAAGGCAGGCTTCTGGAAACGACCGCACATTATACTGGCTGCATTAACAAAATACTCCAAAAGAAATGGTCTAGACCCAAGGATTTAGTATAGTATTCTATTTTTAAGTAGATATTTGCAGCCACTTAATTTCCATAATACATTCAGTTGAATGTTAATTCACAGACAATAAAACTTTGGGTAAATCTAACACAGGATAGCATTTTGACTGCATAAAGTTGAAGAAAGAAGAATAAAAACACGTTTTAAAGAAATTGTTGTGGTTTTTTTTTGGTAGGTTTCTCCTGTTTCTGTTGGCTACTGGTGATAATGACAGGTTTGAAGATAATTTATGAATGAAAGCAAAGAAAGACCTAAGTAAAGCACAGAAAGAACAGCCATATATTTGTGTTTGGAGGTGTATTCTTTCACCGGACACAAATTGTAAAAGCTTCTATCATGCCAGTAAAATATTCTTTGTGAAATTTTGCACATTCGATTCACCCTACAGTAACACTTTTCATACAATACCAATCAGACAATGCATTCAAGAGACGATAGGTATTAGGTCTCTAAATAATGTAGGGCAATAATTTAAGACGTTCACCAATCTCAACTCATCCCCAAAAAAAGCTTGAAGTATTCACCATCATGGCAAAAACAGCTCACCTCAGTGAGATCATTGGGACTAGGTTTAAAAAAATGCTTTTGAAAGTGGACTGTTACCGACTTTTCTAATAATATAAAAAATTAAAAAAAAAAAAGAATTTATTTTTTCACATTGAGAAGGACATTATTCTCCCCCTCCCCCCCCTAAAAAAATATCAACTTTGAATGCCAAAATAATAAGTGTCTCCTTGAGACTGAGAGCTAGACATATCATTTATGATGAATGTGAGATCTCAAAAAGGCATATTATTGCAAATCAAGATATATTGATCTAACTCTACTTGATGCCTGGTTTAAATGACTGACATGGCAGTCCTATTTCTGAACCTGTTAAATGCATTGCCCAAAAATCACTTGTTTCTTTAATGCCCTCTATCCGACTACATGAAGTTTTTGGTAAAGAAATCATTGTGGATTTTCTTGTCCTCAGTTTCCCTCAGGTAAGCAAAAAATAGTGACTGCAGCCTTGCTAGTTCTTCATAAAAAAGCATGGTGCAAAAGCTTGTGTCTTCTCTAAGTGCTTGTACTATCAAGTATGTTATCAGCATGCGTTTAGATGGTGACTATTGAATGAAATTTGACAAGTTTCAGACCACAAAATTTTGTTTTTGAAAAAGATTATAAAACAAACAAAAAATATGTGCTGCTCACAGAGATTTTCCTTTACATCAAACATGACTATTTTTGATATTTCATTGAAGAATTAGGGGAAAAAAACTGCATTATAATTCATCCCATAGAAAAAAATTTAATATTCATAACTTCACAACAAATGCAAAGTCTGTATTCATTATTAGATACAAAGCAACTTGGCAATACAAGCCTATCACCTCACACAAAAACAGAATTAAGAATCAGTTTATCAGACTTAAGAGATTTAAATCTCTGCAACTAAAGATGTACTGTCAAAACAGATCTAACACTCAATGTGAAGAAAAAATAAAGGTTATAGACTCAACAAGGGCACATATTAGACAGCTGTAGTTTACCAAGGACACGCGTTGGTTTCACTAAAATATATCAGAACAATCAGGTTTGTAGCACTTACCTGTCCGTATCGTTTCATATAGCGCAAATACATTGGCTTTCCCAACATCATCCAAGGTACACACAGAACAGCAACTACCACTAAGAAACTCTGGAATCCTTGCTGGAACACAAAGACAAAAAAAACTTGGTTGGAGACTTCATAAAATCCTAACACTTTACCAGGTATGAAGAATCAAAGTGGGTGCCATATGAATGAAGACATACTGAACCATTCAAGCAATAAAAAGGGCAGCAATGACCAATACCAGCTTGTAAATTTTTATGAAAATCGTTCATGCACTAAAAGCTCTACATTAACTTCATGATAATGAATACTGCTTGCAATGCCTTAAGAGCTTCATCCCCGCCATAATCATTTTCATATCCAAAGACCGTACAAAAAAACATTGAATACAGTAACAAACCTGTCCACTGTATATCATCTTGTCTTCACTATCTCCATAATTGAACAGAAACATGTTGATCAGACCTGCATGAAAGTTGAGTATTAAAAAGAAAACATTCAAATACACAGGACTACAAAGAAACAACTGATATTTTTGGGGCTTCTAATCTTAACATTAAGTAACATTAAGTAGTATATTGAATGGAAAAAAAAGTTTTTAACTAAAGCAAATTTTAACTGATTCTGTTTCTTTAGCTCTAATATCAAAGCTGCCAACCTCTGAAAAGGCAAATCCAGATTATTAGCACAATGAACGTAGTGGTGCAAACCTAGAAGATGATATCACCTTTTAAGGACAGTTAACAATATTGACTTTAACAAAAGCTTAATAAAATGTTTACAAGCTTAAGCTGTTACATATTGGTTATTGTAAACTTAATATGATTTTCTCTTATCATAACATTAACAAGTCCATCATGGCCTAGTCTTAGCTTATAAATGTAATTTTGGTGATTTTCATAGTACTTTTACCTCTGAATAGCAGGATACTTCCAAATACATACTTTTTGCCACAATACGGACAGACATATATATGTTAGCCCAAATACAAAGTTAATAATATATTAAATACACTAAATACTTTTATACATACTTTTTAGCAGCTATGTAAAAATATTTTTTATGAAACAAAACATTGCAGTAAAAAAGTTTCTTTCTTATGGCTTCAGTATCAAATCAATATTTAGATAATCAAATTTGAAAAAAAAAAGGGAGGAAATCTGAATAGCTTACTAGGTAGTGCAGTTCAATCAAGGGACATTTTTAGCTTTGTTTACTTTACTGCTTTTGTTTTTTTACAATTCACAAGAAATTAATCAAATGCATACTCCCTTCTTGAACACTACAAATAAAAAAAAATCTGCTTAGTATTTGTGAGGCATCCACCATTATTTTAGGGTAGAAACCATTTAAAGTTGCCATTTTTAAAATGCTCATTTGTCCTGAGAGCATCTTAAATTTGATGGAGTTATTGGGTTAAAACAAAGATTCCTTGTTTTCCTAAAGTTCCTGGGTTATAATGTTTTTGCCAAAACTTTTAAGGGCTAAAAATATATTTACCATGATGCCAAAAATTAAAAGATCAAAATTCCAACTTGTGCGCTTGCTTTATCTTAACTGTCTAAAATAAAACGATTTTCACAAAGGACCCCCTTTGCACTAACTGACCAATCAGGAGGCTGGGTGGCTCCTGGGCAGTGGTGGAGGAATATTTTAGCCACTTGACAAAGATCAGGAGGACAAGATAGCCAAACATGCAGAAAAGGAACACAACCATGGGAATGAAGTCAAAGATAATGTTCAGCGGTTTCTGGAAATGTCTGAGTGAGAGAAAAAGATAAAGATAAAATTTTTTTTAAAGCTGATGAAATTTGCAAACAACTCGACCATAAGTTCTTTCTGAACCATATTACATGCATTAAATGTCACATTTCTGCTCAGTTAATTAAATTTTTTTTTTTTTTCTTATATTGTAGCATAATTTTTTTCACAGAATTTTCCCCATCAAAAATTTCAATTTAGAAAAAGTGAAAGTCTTTCTCAAGATATAAAAATTAGCCGAAGTCTTTTCCTCTTGAGATTGTTCATTGACATTCTTCTATAAAATGGAAGCATACTTCCAAAGTTTGAAAAGGTGTCTCTCTGTGGATAATGCTGCGGGGTATTATGAGCATACAATTAATATAATATTAAGGGTCTTCCTCATGTATGCCTAGTAGTCTTAAAAGAAAGGACACATCTTGTCTATCGTGAGATGAACTTTCTCTTCCTAAATATCACATCCAATCTCTTTTCCTAAATATTACATCCAGTTTCTCTTCCTAAATATCACATCTGGTCTCTCTTCATAAATGTCACATCCAATCTCTTTTCCTAAATATTAAGTCCAGTTTCTCTTCCTAAATATCACATCTGGTCTCTCTTCCTAAATATCACATCCAATCTCTTTTCCTAAATATTAAGTCCAGTTTCTCTTCCTAAATATCA
Source organism: Elysia crispata (assembly GCA_033675545.1). Taxonomy (NCBI): domain Eukaryota; kingdom Metazoa; phylum Mollusca; class Gastropoda; family Plakobranchidae; genus Elysia; species Elysia crispata. The sequence goes on along the minus strand of JAWDGP010002164.1, from coordinate 197,095 downwards.
CATCTGGTCTCTCTTAAAAAATGTCACATCCAATCTCTTTTCCTAAATATAACATCCAGTGTCTCTCTTCCTGAATATCACATCCAGTCATGTTGTTCATAATGTAACAACCATTCCTCTAAACTTAGTTTCACTTCCCACATAAATAAAAAATCAATAAAGTAGAATGAGAACTTTGATCATGGAGAAATCAGGATGAAAATTATTTAACACATAAAGTAATGTCCACAAATTGAGCAGCATGTAATTAAACAATAGCAATAAGGAGCAAAATCTCAAACAATTACTGCATAAAAAGAAATTTTCCATCATGCAAAATAAAAAAATCTGTTGCAGATCCTCTTACTTATTAACCTTACCCCTTCTATTTCATTATGATTTGCCAGTTTTTAAATGGGCCGAGCTTAAAACTAACGAACTGCAAGTTTTCTTGATTTTTTTCAATACCTGTGGTTGAGATAGCTGAGAGCAATCCCGAAAAACATCTGGACAATACCCAGAATGATGGATATTTTCATCTTGAGGGAGTTGGTAAATGCAATCTTGTTTAATGCCAAGGACCATATCTGAAAAAAAAAAAACACAACGGAATTACCATATTTTTCAACATATTCATGAGCTCTGATTAATCAGGATATTAGCAAGTTAGAGGGCTAGGCCGAATGTATCACAGGTTCAATTTTCACATAATTAGATTTTGGAATTTTCTACTCTTTAAGAGGGTGAACACTCCCCCAATAAACAAAAAAAAAAAACCCAGCAAAACAATAATATAAATATGTCAGGTTGACAATCAAAGGCACAAGTTTCCAATATTGGGGATAAGTATTGCACCTTTTGTTGAAAATACTTCCAGATTACTTTAGCTAATCAGGTAGAATTATAACTTCATTTCCTGTCCTTCTCTCAATATCTAACCTTTTCTTAGATAAAGTCACAAAATCAACTCAATATGTAAAAATAGTACCCAATTTACTGATTCAGCAAAGTCAGTCTTTTTGTGAAAGTAAAAAATTAAGGCTGACTACAAATATGATTTGAAACAAGTTTATTTAGTAAATTTATCCCTTTCCCAAAATTATCACTTTTGTTTAAGTGATTTTAAGCATATTTGTAAAACCTCAGATTCTCAATGAGGCTTTTCATTTCTTAGAAGCTGAAATTTCACAAGAATCTGAACAGAATAAATAATTGTAGACTTGTAGAAGTTTCAGAAAAATCAATTACTAACTCTCAAACCACTAGTACAAGAAATTATCAATATAACATAACATTAGGAACATAGCAAGCATAACAATTAGCAAATCTTAAACTTTACTCAATTGATGCCAATATATGTGTTGATGCAACTTTTTCTTAACCCTAGCAGCATTTTGGGTCAACAGTGAAAACGTTTGGCCTTTCAGAGTGTGTTTGATGGGGTACACAAAATGCTGAAAATGAGGTTGAAAATGAAAACAAAACTGTTGAAAACTATACATAGATGGCAGGGTATTGGATGAGGATTCTATTCCTTCACTTGTTTTTGACCTTTTAGGTCACATATTAATTTTGTGACCTTGAATTTGGCACATTCCAAATATGATAGACTTTTGAATGACTTTATAATGAACTTTTAGCCCCAAATATTTTACAAAATTCTAAAAGTGAAATAGCCAACAGATATAACATTCAATTGGCTTTCCAAAACTGTATTTACATAGAAAATTGCTTGAAAATTGAATTTTTTATGGTTTTGCACCCAAGCCTTGATTTCAGGAGAATCTAGAAAATCAGAGGTGTACTTGTTGGTTTTCCTGATGATGTGATACATCATTTCCTCAGTAAACAATAGTTAAAAAAAGTCAAATGGTTGAGTAACTGTCCCCAGATCTACATTTTTCATACTGCAAGGGTTTCTAACTGTGGAATTTTTTTAATGCCTATCAATATTTCCCTTAGGAAACTGAATTTCAGTCCAAACATCATCATCCTCAACTTCTAATTCTAGATCTAGGTCTACACTTTGAGCTTCGGAACTAGATCTAGCTTCACTGTCACTGTCACTACTTTCAATCTTGTGACTTATACCTATAAAATCATCATTAGAGTCACTTTTGTAATTGTTAAAAAATTCCTTAATGATGAGATCCTGATCCAGAACAAAAAGGCCCATGGCCTGCCATAATTCCAAATTCACAAACTTCGAAGGCAACTCTCTTCAAAACGCTTTGAATGCAACATTATGGACAAAGTGACTTTCGTTTTGTGCCAAAACTTGGCACAAATGAAAGTAAAAAATAGCAATGATTATAGTTCCGTATAACTTTTCCACGCACAGAATATTTTTGTTCCTAATACGTCAGTTTGGTGGCACACTTTTAAATCGGCCAAAACGTTTATAGGGTTAAGTACATAAAATCAGTCTAAAGGTCTTTTATAACTGTAATGGTTTAACTTACTGGGTCAATGCCAATAGGGTAGGAGGACCCAGTGAAGGTCCCATTGGGTTTCACTAGGATTTTATCTGTCCCCTTGAGAGCTTCCAGGCGATAGTCGCCAACCCTGGAGATGAACCGCAATAATCCATACACAGTGATAATTCAGCTTGGTGAAAGTTTTTAAAATATTTCAAATATAAATCTACCAAGAATATCATCACATAGAGAAATAGGTACCCATTCTTGCCTGAAAAAAATAATAATAATAACATACTGTGAATCTAAATTTGAAACAAAGGTTTTTTAATACTAATACATCGCATCACATACTTCAGGTGGATTTTCAAAAAACTCTCAAACGACTTACATTTACAACTTTTGAACTCTGGTTAAGTTCAGTTTCTTCAATAAAACCATTTCATCTGGGTGGGACTCAGGTTCTTGACAGGACTGCCAGGCCTAGCCACCTAGCTTTATTTAAGTGAGAATCTATGCAAACTGATCCAGGCCACAGCTAGAGTTTTATTTGTTCTTGTGCTAGTAGAACATCAGGAAACACTTATAGATCAAGCCTGCCTTAGATCTACTACATGAGATCAGTCTGAGGTTTCTAACTTCCTGCCATATAGAAAGTTCTTTGAGAGTTAAACCTCTTCTTTAGACTCATTAGATCTATTGTGTTTTGTATTATACTTACGAAGAGGGAAAAACCCATTGGCAGCCAAAAAGGTTGAGTGACTTAGAAAAGACATCATTGTAAATGAGTCCTGTGTATACAGAGAAAGCTCCCATCAGAAGAATGATGTACCTTCCACCAAAAAAAGTGCTGAAAATCTGTGTGAAAGAGAAGCCGTAATATTAAAACATACAAGTGAAAAATCAGTTCAACTGAACAAAATTATGCTGACAGCAGCTAAGGCCCTACTAAAGATTGTTCTCTTAATTTATAAAAAGAAGTATAATCATTTACTTCACAATTACACAATTAGTAGAAATTTGGAAATGGTAGTATTTTGGTCTTCCTTTTGACATATTTAAGGAGTATACACCGCAAAAAAAAATTAAAACCACACACAAAAAAAAGCAGCTGCAAATGTCTTCACTTCCAGTACCTTTCTTTACACCCATGGCCTAAAAATTACTATGGAGAGAACAGCAAAATGTTTCCAGTTAATTTAAAAATTAATCAGTCTTTTTCAAATTCAACAAAGCATATGAATTTGATTTGCATGACAAAAGCATGTTAGAGCAATACTTTTCAATGTGTAAAATTAACTAATGCCTTTTCCCCACAGGCAAAAACCAAATTTATACATGTTGTAAGTGATGATCTGTTCACCTCATTTTGAATTTTTTTTGCCTGCAACTGTTTCTCCTTAAGGACCAAAAAGAGGGCAAAGAGGAACATGATGAGGCCATGACCCATGTCCCCAAACATCACAGCAAACAGGAACGGGAAGGTAATGCAGGTAAATGGAGCTGAAATTGTGGAAAATGTACATACATTTTTATATCTCCTTATTGATTAAAAAAAAAAAAGAAAAAAAAGAAAACAATACATGTTTTTTGGTGAAATAAAGAATTTTAAGTAAAAAAAAAACCCTGTGATGCCAGGGCAGGCAGGAATCTGAAACCAAGCTTAAATGGCTGGTTGATGTATCTATGGGCTCACAATATCATAAAGGGAGAACTTAGCTTTTATTTAAAATGTCAGGCAAAACAAAGGAAAGGATAAAAATATTTACTACAAAGTGAATTCAAACAACCTTGTGCTCTATGACCCAACAAAGGAGAGAAAAGGAATTTGTTTAACAAATAGAAATGGGAAAATTGAGACTACTGACACTCCTTTACACCCGATGTTATAATAGTGCTTCTACTTAAGAAACACAAAATGGAACCCATGCAGAAAATGTGCTTACAGTCAATGACGAAAACTGAACAATTTAAAATACTCTAAGAATCAGTAATTATCCAGTTATGAAAGTTAAAGCACTCTCACACATACCAGGATTCACTTCTCTGTAGCAAGCCACTCCATATGCATCCACAATATTCTGAAAACCTTGGGTGAATTTGTTGCACCTGTTGTATGTAGGGGGCACCATGCGTGTCTGCATGCGGTTGATGATGGATGGAACACTGCTGCCGCTTCGCTCCTGGGTACATATGTGGAGAAAGTCAACATTCAATACATCAAAGCTTCTATAAGCTTATAATGAGTAGCGTGGCTAGCAAAGTTGATAAAAAATAAGTAAACGATTGGTTATTCCGAGAACTAGTCACAGAAAATAAACAAAGAGTAGAAATTGGTACAATAAGCATATTGTCACAAGTTCATAAAATTATGTGAAAAGTTGTGAAAATAAGATATGCTGTATGAGACACTCTACTAATGGCTTTTGAGGTGCCCATACAGTTTTGATAGGTGGTAAAACACTTCATTGAGAACATCTCTGCGAGTTTGTATGACTTACAGTGCCACTCCTAAGAGCCTGTTGGATGCGATCCAGATCAGCCACAGGGCACCAGCACTCAGCAATGAGACATTTCTGGGTAACATCAAGGTTGAACATGTTCAGCGTGTGGTAGATGGCCTTGATCTTGCGCACTTTGATGGACCACACTTTAATGTTCTTGGCCGCAGCCACCAGAACTCGGTGCCTGTGGTCCTGGGTTTGTCCTAACACCTGTTGACATGTGCAAGTGAATACTAGATCAGAATATTATTTCTATTTTGCAGGTGAAATGATAAGAAGACAATTATCCTTTGAAAATTTTGGTTAACATCAATTCTTTATGTCAATAAAAGTCTTGTCTAAAGAAAGTTTTGCAACAGCAATAACTAATTTTTGCTGAACAACACCTGTTACTGTTAGTCTCATATACTCTCTCTCTTAATTTGATCAATAAGTTATCCATGAACAAAAATATGATAATGTCCCACAAATATATTCCTAAAAGTAACTAAAAATCTTCTAAAAAGCTAAATGATGATATACAATAGTTATAGTAATCTTTGGGTAGTTTCCTAGAACTGAACCAATTTCATTTGAAATCATAATGAAATTTGTTTTTGCCATAGCCACAGTCTCACAATTACCAATTTGGGACTGTTAGGTGTTAGCTGGAAACAGATTTTTTAACTAAATTTAAAGGAGCTGAGGCACATCCATGCTTTAAGGTAGAGAAAAATAATAGAAGACTCCATGTAATTCAAATCTTCTGAGCTCATGTATTAAATGCTTATTAAAACTGTTATAACATCTTGTCCACATCTTTTTGTTTCCTTTGAACTGAAAAGGAGATTAGGAGGAAACATAAGATGACAAAATCAATTATTTTCAATAAATGATTAAAAATTGTTTTTTCCTTCAATCAATTTTTCAAAATTTGAAAGTATGAAGATGGTGCCCATTACTTTTTTTCTATGTATATGAATCAAAATTGAAGTGACTGCATGTTTGGAGGAATAAAGAGGTCACAAAACAAATAAACCATACTGTGTTGAGATCTTCAATCCTCGTCATGACACCAATGGCCATCTCCCTTCTCTCAGCCTGGGTCTCAGGACAGGGGTAAAGGGTGGCACGGTATCTGAAGAAAAAAAAAATTACAAAAACAATAATAAAAAAAAACCACATTTTATTTTTGTTGCTTCTCCCAGAACTGCCACTCAAAATTTGTTAAAAGACGAATAAGAGCCACAATAAAGGAAACTGAGAGAAAAAAGAAGGGTTGTTAAACTAGACTAAATATCTTGAATCTAGATAAGGCCTCATCGCAATTTTTCTGAACATGATAAAAGAAGATTTTGAAAGCCTACAAACAATTAAAATGTCCTTAGGTCTAGATTTTATTGATAGTGAGGAGGAATGGATAATTTTTTTAAAACTGAACTTTTAAGATCAGACCATGTGAGCTGAGTAGGCGAGAATGTACACAGAGCCATGGTTGTGAAACATTTTTTTCTATGCTCGGACTATGGTTTAATGACCAGTGGTAGCCCTCCTCCCCCTCCCCCTCCCCACCCCCCAAATAAAAAATTTGTTCAGTTCACTAACTGCAAAAAAAAAACCTTATATTAATATTGATGACTGATTTTCATGAATTTGTTTTAATATTGATATCCTTGCCAGTCTACTACTTGTGATACTAGTGTAAAAATGCTGAACCAATTCATGCTAATTTGAAATCAGCTGAAAGGCAGAAAGTACAAACTTGTGAGATTAATCTCCAATGTCTATTTTTCTGGTATGATAAGGGGGGGTTCTGCATTTCGCTGGCTCAACTAAAGCATTATAAAGGTTTACAAAGTTTTACGCATGAGAGCACATCTAACTTCAAAAAAAGTTACACATTGAGCCTTCCTTTCTTCATCTTTATCTTTTTCTTAAAACATTTGAGCTGGATATGATAAAATCAATATCGATTAGGTCTAACTTCAATTGTTTCTACCTTCTAAAAAGAAAAACAACAAGCTAATACTTAGATCTAAATTTACAATTATTTGCTTTGGAATGAAAATCACCTACTATAATTAAAGTCTCATGGTTCGCCCCGTTTTTGATTATTGATTTAGATCTAGACCTAGGTCTAGATCTAGTTTTACACCATTTCTATTTTAGAATTTGCAAATAGACCCTGATAATAGACTAGATTAAGATATAGGCCTAATACATCTTGATGAAAAAAAAATTGTATGGTTTTAAATATCAGATCAAGAATTAAAAGTAACCCTTTGTTGGAAATAACAGCAAGGTCTGGATGCAATTGTGAAGGTGAAAAAAACGATGCCGTGCGGTGAAAGAGAATGTTAATTAAGTAAAAAACTCGTTAGCACTTATATCTTGGACAGTTTCAACTACAATACAAATCTCTATATTGTTATTGGATATATAAATAATAAATAAAAAGAAACAATTTTGACATTACATGTTGTCCAGTTTTATACTTCACACAGAATGATCCATGATGAGAAACAAATATCGCACTTGTAGTAGAATTATCTTTTCACGCCAAATCGCTCAGGCCAATGTTGGCGCTCAAAACTCAAAAAAAAAAAAAAAATAGGAATCCACAGAACAAAAGTGGAAAATCGGAATTTTCACAAATTTTTAGAACATTTTGTGATGATTCTGCCTAATTCAGAGTAAGTGATGATCTACTTCAATATCAGTAGCAAAATACACCTTGGATCAATCTAACTCTAACTCCAAACCAAAGTAGTTTAACTAGACTTTATTCCAACCACCTTTTCTTTCAGAATTTGTTTAATTTCTTTACCTGGTGTGATGCTAAATTGGTCAACTGGTTAAGATGCTATGACACTTTTTTTTCCACGGGTAGATGGAATTAAGAAATTCTCTTAAAAAAAAAAACAGAACTAAACTGTACAGACCCTTCACATATTTTCTTTATTCGTGACTTGAGCTGCTCTCCTTGGAAGAAGATGATAAACACAGACTTGTGGACACTGTCTCCCTGCATTGGTGAAAGAGAATCAAGATTTCTTATCATAAATCTACATGTTGAGCGACATTTTTAATGTTCATTACATTATCTCATTGAATATTAAGACTATTTTATTAGTCTTTAAGAATTTTAGTCCAGGATACTAATACAATGATAAAAAGATATAAAAAGCAAAACTCTTCTTCAATACAAAACATATTTCTCAAAGATTCAATTCAGTACATGGCATTTCATTGATTAGAAATGAGAATTAAGAAAGCAAAGGAAAGCCAATATATTTTTTTCCAAAAATAAAATTACCTACCACTATAAAAACTACATATGAAGGTGTGCATTAGCAAAGCAGTATTCAGGGCTTCAAAAACCTTGTGAAAGATTATTTCTAGAAACACTAAATACCAACTTTTTCAAGATTCACTTTAGAGCTTAAAATAATTTTGAAAAAAAAAGAAAAAAAAAACATAAAACAATAGTTTCAGGAAATAAAGAAAACTTACAGTGATTGGATCCTCTAACGGGGAATCAATATCTGCTTGCCTTAAAAATACATTGCCACGACATACACGCCATAACATGACTTCAAAAGAAGGGATTCTTTCTCTCAAAATGACACCAGCGACAAATCTGTAAGCGAAAAACAAATTAAATTTTCCTTTTTAAGTTCACTAACTGCAAAAAAAACAAACCTTTATATTAATATTGATGACTGATTTTCATGAGTTTGTTTTAATATTGATATCCTTGCCAGTCTACTACTTGTGATACTAAAGTAAAAATGCTGAACCAATTCATGCTAATTTGAAATCAGCTGAAAGGCAGAAAGTACAAACTTGTGAGATTAATCTCCAATGTCTATTTTTCTGGTATGATAAGGAGAAAATTGTCAAGTCTGTTTTGCTCTCTACATAGGGCAAAACACATACCCAAATTTGAGTGCTCTTAGAATTATTTTAAATGTCAGATGATAATACGGATTATTAATGAAATTCAAATACTTATTATATTTGAAAACATATAATTTCAACAGGTTCAGCAATTATAAGCATCCTGATATCTTAGTAAAATCTACAACCATAACAGTCATGTTGCAAGATGAAACTAAATACATTTTTATTTAGAAAACAAACAAACAAACAAATAATTAACCATGAACAAAACAAAGTATTATGGTAAAATACAGAGATAATAAAAAACATCTGACATAAAAATAGTTCTCATTGATTCTTTCTTTCGGGGGTTATTGGACAGAATAATAGCTGTAACAGCAAAAAGGGGGGATAACTCTCTTTTTCATTGCATCCAAACATATTAATTTTGCAGTCTTATCACTCTGCCTTAAATTAGATGAAAAAAAAAATAAAAATCGTTCATAAAAAAAATCATTTTGGATTATTTCCCCTCGACAACTTACCCGAGTTTCTGCTGCCCAGATCTTGATACAGGATCCTCCCCAAGAAGGCCAACCCTCTCTTCTGCAATGCTGGGATCATGCAGTGCCTGTTGGTGATGATGGGCCTGAAAACATACACAAAAGAAGCCAGGTGCTTATTAATTACTTTAATGTTTAACTTCGTCTGCAACCTAAATCTAAGGGATCTCTGAGCCTCTTAATCTTTGCTTAAGTTAAAACAGAACATCAAACTGATTTGATACGTCAAATTATGAAAACAAATCTATCAAAGAATCTCATGTCATATCAACAACATTAGTTATTATATTTCCCCTTATTAATTGATGATTTAATATAATTATCAAAATACATGCAGTAAAAATTTCTTATGTCTGCTTCATGTCTCATTTAAAAATTCATAGATGTCAAATACTGATCACAAATCACACAAACAAACGGTAACTATTTACAAGTTAGGTGAATAGTTTGCAGGCAAATGAATGATCAGGACAATAGCTCACACTTTGGCTTCATAATGAATAAAGACATTGACTAAATATTTTCAAGGATATGACAGTGGAAAAAATGCACAAACTTTTTAACACCTATTATTCACTAGAAGAAATGAGGGTTTATTTTGTGACTGGTCTAGACTAGTTTGAAATAACTTCTAGGCATTTACACATGGTTAAATTTTGGTGTCCAAAACATACATGCCACCCCTATAAGAAGATCCAACAAACGCATTCTTTGAAACCCAAGGAGGATGGGGGGAAAATTAAAAATACATAAAATTGAAAAAAAAAACATTCAAATATAAATATACGCTGATCCTTTAATGGTATGATCTGTATTTCTAAATAATCTTTGCAATACAAGCGGATCAAAGTTTTCTATTTTTGTCAATTTTGAAACAAGCCTATGCCAGGTAGAGGCAGAGATAAGGGACTGAAACCCACAACAGAGAAACCTTGCACAGAGGCAGAGCTCAATAGATCATATAAAAAAAAAACAGGTAACATTTCATGTATTAAAAACAAAAGCAAAAGAAGAGAGGAAATTTACTTTTCAACAATGATTGGCATAATTCATTTTTTTTCCATCAAGATACTTACATGATTGGAGGCGATTGTAGCAAAAGAAAAAAAACTAATCACAAAGCTAAGAGAAACTAAAAAAAAAAACAAAAAACAAAACAACAACAAAAAACCCCATAATAAATCAATACAGCAAGGTAGTGGGTGGGGTCTCTGAATAAAAAAAAAGAGCTTGACGATGCAGTTGAAGTGGTATTAGCATAACAGATAATTACTTGCAATACATAATATAAACTAACTATTTCTCAACGAAGAAATTCCTTTCTATTGTTGAAATTATGAGATACACATCTAAAACTGACATGCAAAAATGCCACACAACATATCTAAGGCATTGATTAACATCTTGGTTCAAACATCAAACATGATTTCAAACAGAGGTAAATAGAATACACAAAATGAAGTATAGCAGACTTTTACAAAATTAAGTAAAAGTTTTGACCAACAAAGATAACATTTCAGGTTTGTGTGTGTTTGTTTTTCCTATATATTGTTTTCATTTCTATTTTATCTGAACTAGTAGGTAAACATTTGTGAATTTTTAAAAATTCTTTTATTCGTTTTTGTATAGCTTGCACCTTTTTTTTTTATCCATAATTTTTTTTTCAAATTATTACAGATTTATTTTCATTCCTTAGGATTAGCACTTTATTTATTGATCCTTAGCTCAGAACCTTTCTGCTACATTAGCACATGGGTGACGACACATGTGCAATGCTGTGATCAACCAACCAGTTGTCACCCCAGAGTCCAATGGGTGCACAAAGTCTCAAGCTATAGTGGCTATGTTAGGGTCAAATTCCATTCTATCTAAAAGGGGAAAGCTGAAAACACAGTCCATTGCAGTTATTTTGTGGAAGTCTTCAGCATAAAAAAATAAAGCTTGAATTCTCTGAAATTTTTATGGTAAAGATACAAGAAAGTGAAAAAACATTTAAATCTTTAGTTTATGTTGCAAAAGGGGGAGAATTTGAAAATCTGAGAAAACATGGTCCTTTAAAGAACAATGTAAGACTGGTACGATAAAATTCTAAATATCTCCAGTCAAGTTTCAAAATTTTAGACTTCACCAATAACTTACTCCCCAAATTAAACTGCAGCTGAACCTAAATTTCAAACACTTGCTTTATAAGCACAAAACAACTACTCCTTTATTTAAATGCATTCATGATTATGAAATTATATGGTTGTTTCTCTCTGAAACAGCTATATATCTTTAATCCTTGACTAGTTATTGTTTGAATCAACTGCAGTGGCAATGGTTAAGGAAGAATTTGACAATCTGTGAATCCTTTGATTTTGCACAATTTCATAAAATGTATTTACTTATCAGCTTAAAACTTGGGCTGTCAGGAAAAGAAAAACAAGAGAAAGAATTTTGTAGAACTCTTAGGGTTTGTGCAACAAGAACTTTCTAATGATTTCAAGCAACCACAGGAGAATTCAGGCTTCAATTTTCATGAAAGAGAAAAGAGAACATTCTGACCAACCAGTTTAACAATTCAGCAAATTTATTACAAACTTCATAAATCACAAGCACCATATTTTTTTTACAGAGAAAAATATAGTAAAGTGAGAAAGAAAGAGATGAAGCAATACACAAGGTTAAAGGAAAAAAAAGTTCAAACTTTTACAACATTAATGACTGAGCGGGCCCTTAAAAATGAAAATCACAAATAAGAAAAAAAAAAAAGGTTTAGAAGCAACATTCAATTCAAAAGGGTTTTAGAAAAAAAAAGCTATATCTCAGATTAAATGCTTATTAAAAAAAAGCAAAAAGTTTCACAACTAGACAATATCAAATGGGTGAAAAGAAACGAAATATTCTTTAACACTAGGAAAACTCAAAAACCCACCAATGGCAGCCATAAAGATCATTCACCACCACAGCGAAGACCATTGATATGATAGGAGAGGGATTAAAAGATACAATATTTGAGAAAGCTGTCAAAATGTTTCATTTACAACAGATCATAATTTCTCATTTCATTTTCACCTGAATAATAAACTTCAGTGTATTACACTTCAAGGCTTTCTCATTGATTCTTATGAAATTTTGTACATTTTAAAAAACAAAGACATAGCATATACAGAATGCAAAAGGCAGCAAAAAATTCTTTGTGCACCAATTTATCAAGTAAAAGTTTTTAAAAAATGTGTCTGTCACCCTCAGTGAATGATATGTCAAGAGTGTAAAAGTAAACAGTATCAAAATGGTATGAATAAAAAATGAGAAAGGTAAAAAAGCATGAAAAAAAGTTACTTTGATTTCTCTTTGCAATACTCTGAGCTGCAACAAGCTTTTCTAATAATCTGCACCAATTTGTATTAAAAAAAAAAAAAAAGGAAAAAGAAGAAAATTTCAGGGCCCTATTTAGCAAAATAAAATCATTTTAGCACCTTCATATCATAAAGCATCTATTTTCCTAGGCTCTGTAAATGTGCACACAGACTGAATCCAAGCTAACTTAAGAATAGACCTAACACTAGACCCAGCCTCAAATAATACCAAGATAAAGAAACTATTTTCCACTGGCAATATCCAATTACTTGAATACATCGAGTTTTTTAAGGTTCCCACATGTAAAAACAAAACCTCCATAATGTGTCCATGTGGCTCATTTTCTGGGTGTCAATCAATCAAGTGCCGTGCTCTTTAGCAAGGGAAATCATGACCTTCCACACATCTCTATCCCTCATTGCTTTCAGAGCTTCTGTCACTCTTGCTACTTTGAGCCACTTTGTTAGTCCATCCAAGATCTTTTCACACTGTTTTCTCTTGTTGTTTTTCCTCTATCATTTCAATTGTCAAAAGATATTCTAGTTTCTCTCTTCTCTTTACATGACCAAAAAAGGTTGCTTGGTGTTTATGTATTCTATTTATGAGTGATCTTCTTGTATCAGCTTCTTGTAACACTGTTTTGTTTGATTTCTTTGCAGTTCATGAGATTTGTAGCATTCTCTGAAGGAACCACATATCTGTTGCCTCCAGTTTCTTTTGTACCTGTTTTGAAATTGTCCAGAATTCAAAACCATACATAAAAATAGGTTCATTATAGCACTCCAGGGCTCTCCTTCTTGTGTGAATCAAGATGTGGTTATTTGTTAGTATTGATTTCATTGTCTGTGCTATTCTTGATGTGTTATTGCTTCCATTACTTGATATTTAAGTATTGAATTGATCCCTTTGCTCGATTTTATTCCCACTGATAAAGATGTTGATCTGTGGACTCTCATTGACAGCCATTACTTGTCTTTTTGCTATTCAATAGTCTTCTTTATTTTCTGCATTATCTCAAGTTGTGCTCTCCTACTTTAATTCCTGAATGTCCTTCTAGGGCTTGCATAATAATTTCACTGTAGAGAGAGAAAAGGTCTGGGGAAAGCCCACATCCTTGTTTGACACCACATTTTATTTTTTGAAATCAGTTGAATTCTCCATCAACTCGCTTTGCTGCTGTTTGTTCCTAGTGCATGTTTTTGATCACTCATAAGTCTTTTCCATCTATCTTCAACTGTGTTATTTATGTGATTATCTCATCATGTTGTACTCTTTAAAATGCCTTGGTGTAGTCAATGACCATTACTCTGTTGTTTGCTACTCAATTCAAATCTTTCTTACTGCTTTCTTCTTCAATGATGTCTAATAATTGTTGCAAGTCTCTGGGTGTAGTATTTGTATAAATGAAGATACAAACTAAAATGTTGAGTAGATCCATAACAAAATAATCATCAAGTTTGCCTAAAGATCTAAGGATGTTGAAGAAGCTGGTGTCTTTAATAGAAGACTCTTTTTTGAAGCAAGTACAAGCTGCGAGTTGTAAGTAGTATCACAGCTAAATTGTCCAACTTCTCATTCTTTTTTGTCTTTGTTTTGCAGTGTTGTATAGCAACAAATCAATGACTGAAGAAGTCAAAGGTACGAAGAGGACAGGATATGGCAGTACATGTTAATCAATCTTTTAATGTTCAAGTAAAAAAAGAAAAGGCTAGTATTATACTGTAAAATCTAGGCAACCTGTATAATGTTAGGCTTGCAAAAAAATTCTCCACAAAACCCAGATGTGATGGCAGCATGGGAACTACATCTAAGCTTTGATCTGCTTGAATCTACTTAATGCATAAGATCAGCTGATTGAGTAGTAAAACCATGTGAGTGCATCTGGTTAAGCAAAATATCCCCTGAGCAGATATAATCTTCCCGCAGAAGAAGCACTTTGCTCACCACGTATCCTGCTGTGGCCTAAATTTTTGGTTTTGATTTTTTCATTACCCATTGATAGATCATTCCAGAAATGAAGGAAAAAATACATTATTAAGTCTCAACAGCAAACTCATATGCAATTTTTCTTGCACATTGCTATGATTTATTTAATACATGTCTGGACAGAGGATCTATTTGAAAAAAAAACAAAAAAAAAAACAATCAATCAAAATACTCTGAATGTAATAAATAATTGATAGTTAACATTTTTTTTTTAAATATCAGGTCATTTCATAGATCAAGGAATATCAAATATATGAGAGAAGAAATTGTGAGACCGTAGCTTGGCAAAATTAGCATTGCCTGCATCGCCTAAGAATCTTACCTCTTCAAAGAATGTTTGAGTTTTTCTTAGAATATGCTTTAGTTCAGTCAATTCTAAGAAGTTTCTCTTCAAAGCCTCAGAGTTAGAGTTGACCTCTTTCATCTCATTCTCTAGCTTTTCGTATGTGGCCTGAACAAGAAAGAAAAAGCACAGAAAATTCATGATTGTGATAACAAAACTGACAGCAAAAAGTTTTAGGGCAAAAATTGGGGCAATGCTCTCAATAAAAAAAAAAAAAAAATCCATTCCGTAACACACCAAAAAAAAAAAAAAAAACTCCATCAGGCAGAGCTGGATTAAAAAATATAAAAAAAAAACCCCCAAAACTTTTGCATATCTTCAAATTCCAGTAAATGCTACTTTCAAATAATAAGATAAACATTTAAACCTATTCAATACCACAACATATGAATCATAATATTCAGCGAAAATGTGTAAAACAAAGAAACAAACAAAAAAAAATGTAAAACTGGATCAGTTACACTTGTTGAAGGAGGTATACATAACTTGGAGAACTTAAAAAGATTTTGTTCTTTATCAATGATGGATAATGTAAGTATGAACATCTTGATAATTGATTACCTCTAGATCAATCATTTCCCTAGGAGCCGGGGCTTCTGGATTATCTCCCGTATTCAACATTGGAATGCCATCTTTGTTGATCTCCTTCTCCAGAAATCCTAGAAGAAAATCAAGATAAAAGTTGATGAATGAGCAACCAATAAAATAAATAAATAAATAAATAAAATAGAGAGCATAAAAATAATTGAGCTAAGGAAGTTAAGTTTATATAGAAAAGAACTGTCAGCCATTCTGTATGTGTAGTGATGGCGGTCAAAAGGAGAAAGGGGAAAAGGAGAGGTGGGAGGGGAGGAGCGTAGAAAATTCACAGAATAATCTGTAAGGATAGTAGCAGCTGTGTTAGACTGATTTTCCCATATTTTTTTTATTTTGAAAGAGAAGCAGTGAGCTGAAAAAAATAGGGTTCTTCAATCAATGTCAAAAGAAATTTGATTATCATTTATTATCAAAAGTTCAGTATTATTTTATAAATGTATATAATTGAAATTTGAAATATTTTCTATGGATTTTTTTCCCTCTTTTTTATCAAACAAGGAACTGCTGGGCAATACCTGAAAATTTAAATACACAAAAATTTTTTTTAAAAAAGGTAAGTTTTCAAATTTTCCTCGAATACATTTTGAGGTTTTGTAATTAGTAATACATTTTTTTAAAGTCTGTAAAACACTTTTCAAAAGAATGTTCATGCATCTGTTCTAAGAAATATGTATTTTCTGAAAAACTTGTATTTTTCAAATAGAAAGATTATGAAAAGGCAATTTTGAATGAACGCTTTTGAAAATGGATTTTTTTTTCTTTGAAAAAAACAGATCCAAAAGATGCTATGGTAGCTGATAAGCTCTCATTGTAGTAGTTTATTGTGAAATGAAATCTCCTCGATTTGAGTATTATAAAAGCATGAATGATAATAATAATACTTTATAATGCTTTATCTTCATAGTATTTTCTTGATTTAAATCTCCTCAATAGGGATTCCAAACCATAGGCAGATTAACTATGACTTTATTGAAGGCCAGTATAGTATCCTGTGACAGGTGTAACAAAAAACATGACGCTTCGACAAATTTCCTACAAGTTTTTCCAAGATAAAAATAGAATTAACCAGGCTTTTACTCAGTCAAGATAAGTTTAAAAAAAAACAACATACTAAGCTTCCTTTCCATTTCTTCACAGCGGCGTATCTCATTGACAAATTTCCGTTGGAATGCATTCACATCTGGATTCAGCTGGGAAAGAAAAGAAGAGACAGCATTGATTGATCTGCTCAGCCAACACCGCTGAGTACTTGAATGTGAGATAAATCTTAACATGGAATAACAAGTAATAACTTGCTTGTTTTCAAGAAGATGCAAGAATGAGGAAAACAGTTTCTCTATCTAGTAAAGGCATGGATGTAAAAAAATCAAATGTAAAAGCCTTATTTCCAAACATTTTTGCTAAAAATGATTATTGCAAATTTTTTGTATTTTATGCAATAATTAATACAACCAATTGCAGCTTTCAATTGAACATTCCAATAAATTATCATTGAAGTCCATAAATATTGAGGTAAAAAGAAAATATTGATTTCCGGATCACAGTATCCGTATATATCTTTATCAATTATTTCACATGCTTAAGTCATGAGTGTCATGATCATACATAAAAGTTATTTGATAATCCACTAAAATAGCAATAGTAAATGTTTTTGTTGATTCTGCACCTATTCTGAATCTAAAAAGTCGAATTTGTTAGCTTCAATGCTATTTTGAAAAGGCCAAAAACAATAAAAAAAAAAAAAATCTCACTCACATCTCTGAACTGCACAAGCCCAATCTCTCCTAGCTCTGAAACACACGCATATGCTGCCTCAGACTGGAGGAACATCTGACACAAGGTCATCTCCTCGCTGCGCAGAAGAGCGTCCATCGACATCCTGGACAGGAACTTCCTTCTCTATACACACAAAAGAAGCTATGAAGCAACCGCTGTTTCAGTTGTCTCAGGGCAGGCCTTTATCCTGCAAGACTAATATTTTTAAAACTCCCTGCCTTTCCCCTGAGTTTCCTCAATCCTCTGATAAATGGTAAATACAGCAATTCTGGAATTCTTGTAGCCCTTGCTTGGGTGAGGTGATAAATCCTTTTTTTTTTCTGTACTGGTTAAATGTAAGACCTGTAGATAAATGCAAATTACATATATTGTAAGAGTTAACAATTTTAAAAGATACTTATAAATTTTAAGATAAAGAACAAGATAGATATAGTACTGAAACAAAAGAACTAAACAGAGATTAAAAAAAAAAAATCGCATATGTAAATGAGTTATATAACTACAATTTTATTGTCATTTTTTTGTTTTGTGGATGGAATAAAGCTCCAAGAAAAGCTGTGATGACCCGAACTAGCCAGGTTCAGAGTCCTTTGGAAAGGTTTTCTACACACATTTTCACACTTATCTGAGGTTCTTCACACACATTATCATACTAATTTGAGTGTTACTAAAAGAGTAGCAATCAATAACAGTGACTGTCTGTACAGCACAGAGAATTGCTGTTTGTAACAGACGGTTTACTTTCAGTTACATTGAGCATTTAGATTATCTATGATCTGGTATGGGATTTAAAGAAACACCTTGTGCATTATATTAACAATATGCAAATCAGAAACTATTACATTCCTCCATTAAATATTTGTTGTTGTTTTTTTTAAAGGATTCAAATAAATAGCACTCTAGAATACATATCATATCTTCATGTTGCTAGAAAATCATAAGACTTAATATTACCCTACTGTATACCTAGAAATGACAAAGTTTCAATGAACAATGATTCCCACGCATTGATTTAACTTGAGACACTGACAAATGTTTTGAAACTCAAATACTTAGGTGTACTAAATCATTAAATGTGCATTTAAAAAAGAATACACTCTTTTTCACTACAGCATTACTCCTATGAAAGGAGCACTAACTTTCACAGCTTTTCCAGTGAATGAAAAAAAAAAAAAAAATAATTGCACTGCTGGCAGAACATGACAAACACAGATGGGAAGGAAGACAAATGGTATGTCCCATTTTCAAATAAGGAACAAAGAGAGGTGAACAATCATACAATGGTTGGCTGACAACCCATGCAACACAGGCAAGGAGATGATTAATTTTGTATCAATGTCAGGATTTGGCTTCAGTCAGTACTAGCACAGCAAACCAGAGTATTAATAAGCCTCATGTACCATTTGAATGCAAATAAAGGTCAGCAAGTAATTAAATCTCTTATGCAATGAAAAATTAACAAGAGTAATGTGAAAAGAAGAGGAAATAAAAGCCCAATAGTTATTATGAGACAGTGAAGAAAGAGAGAGAGAGGGGGGGAGAGAGAGAGAGAGAGAGAGAGAGAGAGAGAGAGAGAGAGAGAGAGAGAGAGAGAGAGAGAGAGAGAGAGAGAGAGACAGAGACAGACAGACAGACAGACATACAAAGAGACAGACAGACATTAAAAGAGATAAAGCCTGTGGCAGAGAGTAAGAGAGACAGAAACAGAGAGAGAGAGAGAGAGAGAGAGAGAGAGAGAGAGAGAGAGAGAGAGAGAGAGAGAGAGAGTAAGAGGGAGGGAGAGGCAGACAGACAGACAGACATACATTAAGTCAAGTTTTGTGTGTGTGTGGGGGGGGGGGGATGGAGGAAGACCAACTACAATAAAAGAGTCACTAACTAACCCCAAATAATATTAATTCAAGAATATTTTCCTGAGAAAGATGGTTTAATCTGCAATACCTTTATGACAGAGTCTTTACCCCTCTCTCTTCTTTCCCGTTCTTCTTCTGCCTCTCTCTGCTTCTAACTAATGGTAATCAAACAACTTATAACCCTGCCAAAAAACTCAATATTGTTGAGGGATCAGTTTCAAAGGATGAAAAAAAAAAACACATCAGAAGTATAACTTTGCAGCAGAATGTGAATGTATGAGATACAATCATTGCGAATTCATTCATGAAAACAATGGCCAAATCTTTTAGAAATGTTTTGGGTTAAACTTAAACAGGAATATGGGTGCCCTTGCCCTATATATAAAAACATGTATAATTGTGCTTGGTGATTATGTTAGCATTCTGTAATAGTGCTCGACAAAAAGGAGCATTTACAATAATACAATTTTTTACCTGGATAATCTTGGCCACTACCCAAGAGTTTCAAGCCTGTACAGCTCACATCAGTACATAAAAACTCATAATATCAACTTTGGCACTTTTTAGTTCTAAATATACCGTCTCATTGTGAATTTTAGTCTTTATAAATTTTTTTAAAAAAGAATCAATTTACTGATTATCACTTGCATTCCCATATTCTTAATAGTACAATCTCAGAACTGAATTTCAGGCAAACACATATAATAGCTGTTGATGTGGGAATAGCAACAAACAAAAAAAATTAGGCTGCAGGCAAAATTTATGTAAGAAAATGTAGTTTTTTTTTACAAGAGCAGGCACTGATCCCCTATGCGATTTACAGGTGCTGTAATAGCCCTAGGTTCTGGGCTTATATTCAGAACGGAACGGGAGCTGAATAGAAAAATCTAGAATATTTCAGATATCTTGCACCCACAGATCAAATTTCAAAGGTTAAAATTTGAACTATCTGGAAGAAATGGTAGTACTTTAATTTGCCAGCCAACAGCTGCTCCATGTAACCTGATCAGGTCATAAGGTTAACCACAGAGTGAACAGGGGATTACCCATAGCTTTTTGAGGTGAATCTTTTATTGTGATGAATCATTAAAGAGATATTAAATTCAAATGGATGTATCTTTTTTAATTTCTGTTAATTTTTTTTTTCAAAGTATCACATAATAGCATATAGCTCTTAAACTTTCTTTAAAATAAATAATTCACTTAAAAACCATGGTTACTCCATGATGCTTGCCACAACTGAAATCTTCAGATTCATGCTCAGAGTAGTTTATTTCAGAATTAAAAAAAAAAAGACAAAAAAAAAACCTAAACCAGCAGATAGGTTTCTTTCTGCATGTTCACTGCTACTGCTCTTTGCAGTTTAACCAAACTGCTACATTCATCTTTAGTATTATATTAATTGTGCTAGTCAGTTAAAGTGCAGCACTGTTAACAGAGAGAGGCAGAGGGCGACAGTGGTTTGTGTTCTCCCAAAGATCTTGTGTATCTTAAGCAAAATGTTTGATGAATTTTTACAATTTCAAGTCCAAACGTATGAAGTGAACAATTCTGAGTTTGATATCATTTTAGTGCCAATTAAAGTGTCAAATACTGACTATGAAAGTGTAACAGCCAAAGGGCAATTTGAATGTGTAGGATGTAGACACTTGAAAAGAAAATTTATAAATAAAACGGATTACTTGAGAGTGAACTGTGGAGGAGGCCTGAATATTTTGAGTAAAGAATGTACATTTTTTTGTAATAAATGAGTAGCATACATAAAATCATAAGAACAAAAAAAAACCCAAGTTCCCATCCCCTTTTAATGGCTTTGTTGTAGCACATGACAAAAAAAAAAATCTGAATTTTAAAATTCTACACCAGGGTCATACAAGATGAGTGCATTTAGCCTTGGTTTATATTAAAACAAAAAGTCTGGTATTATCAATATTATAAATTTGGGACACAAGACACTCTTTGATGTGGTTTATGATGATAATGCAGGTATGTGCGCTGTTTTGCAATCTGCAAATATGACTGTCAAAACCTACATGGGAACCAAACTTATAATTTCTTTTTGCTAAGCTGTATAAGTTCTTTCCTTTTCTTTTTTTAATTGGAACAGGGTGTAATCGTAAAGTTGCAGAACTTCATTTTATATACACTCTTAGAGAGTTTGAAGTTATTTATGTGTCGGGCGTCTTGCTGATTTGATATTGCTAGACCTAGAAGTGTAAACATGCAATTCATAAAAGTATACACAGAAAACTCAAACTTACACTTTTTAATAGAAAACTACAGTGATAGTTTACTGCCAGTCTCAAGAAACATTCAAAGCAAGTTTATTTTCAAAAATTTAGTAAAATAATTTGTTTGAAAACACTAAACATAAGAAAAAAATAGATTTTAGACCTACTGGTTTATTTTTTTTTTTCATTGTTGTTCCTACTGTTAGCAATATATATAAAAAAAATAACATGATTTCATGAAATATTAAAAAAATATTTAAGGAGACTTTACATGCAAATGAACACCATGCAATCAAGTTGCATTTCAAACATTAGGGGTTATAAATACACAGGAATAGTGAATGGTAAGAATACATTACATATTGTCATAAAAGAACACATTGTTACAGATTTGAAACTAAAGACCACTGCTTTCATGGAAAAAAATGCCCTCAATCTGGTATCATAATTTATATGATCTAATATAACGATGTAACACATAAAAACATGAGTTTCTTTAATTGTTGGTAAATTTTAAGGAATGACTTCTATATGGGTACAGTACCTCTATCATCTTAAAGAGGGCTTCTAAGAAATGGAGGTCTAATGAGCTGAAAACACTCTTGATTTTCTTTGCATTGAATTACCACTGAAAAAAACTATGGCATCATATAATGATATAGCCTCTAGAGGCTTATACCATATCTTTTAAAATATACTAAACCAACATATCCAAACAAAGTCCTACCAATTTTAATTCCGTGCTCTCTCATGAAAATTGCCTTTTGGCTTTTTCCACTCGCATCAACGTACACTCCGTTGATTGGTAGGTTAAGGTTAGTCGCATCAACGGAGGCTCTGTTGATCAGTGAGGCCATTTTTATTGCAACAACAGAGGCTCCATTGATCACCAAAAGTGAATCATAAGCTATATGTACATGAAATTTGGCACACTGAAGGATCAAACCTTTTGGGAATTCGCAATGAAATTTTGTGGCTCTATGTTGAACGGATACAAAATAGCATTTACTTTTCTGAAGTCCGTTGGAGCAAAATGGCCGGCATAATAGAAAGCTCACCGGCACACCAAAATTTTTCAAGATATGACATCCGTGTCATCATAAAATTTTCTGTTATTTTGGGAAAAGATGCATCATGCATTCACAAAGATCTAGTGACTGTTTTAAGAGAAAATGCTCCTTCTATTCAGACGGTAAGAAAGTGGGTAAAAGCTGTTTCAGAGGGATGAGATGACATGGAAGATGAACCTCGTCCTGGCCGACCTGTGACAGCATGCGGGGATGCAAACATTTCTAAAGTTCTCGTTTCATTGAGTGATGACAGACGAAAAACTTGTGAGGAGATTTCTACGGAAACATCGATGTCTAGAACGTCCGTGTTTAAGAGTTCTAACCAACAAACTGAATAAGAAGAAGAAGTTTTCAAAATGGGTTCCACATTTGCTGACAGATGAGCAGAAGGACTCAAGGGTCAATTTTTCCAGAAACTTTTTGCGGAGATTTCAAGCTGAGCAAAATGACTTTTTGGGTCGGATAATTACCGGTGATGAGACTTGGGTGTATTCCTGGGATCCTGAAACAAAGCGGCAGTCAGCTGAATGGAGAGACTTTGATGAGCCTCGTCCAGAGAAAGTTCGACGCAAACAAGGGGCTCTCAAGGTCATGCACATGATCTTTTTTGACATGAATGGTGTGATTCTGCGCTGGCCTATACCTATAGGCACCACAATCAATGCACAGTACTACAAGAAGGTGCTTGCAAGACAAACTCAGACCTGCCATTCGAAAGAAACGACCCGGGCTGTTGGAGTCAGGCATCTTGTTTCACCACGACAATGCGCCAGTCCATACGGCCCGGGCAGTGACAGACGTTTTGACTGGCTACAAGTGGGAACTGCTGGAGCATCCTCACTATTCACCTGACCTTGCTCCCTGTGATTTTCACCTATTCCCTAAAATGAAAGAACATCTTCGTGGCCAGCGATTTGAAACAGAAGAGGACATTATTCAGGCTACGAAAGTAGCAATAAAGAACCTGGACAAATGTTCTTACGTCACTGCATTTAAAGACTGGTTACAACAGATAGAGAAATGCGCCAACAATGGTGGATGTTACGTTGAATAGGTCAGATATTAAAGGCAATCTGTGCCAAATTTCAGCATCTTATGCCTTTTGGTTGTTGATTTATGGAGGTGGGAAACTTATTTATGAAACGGACCTCGTATATTAAAATCTATTTTTTCAATCTAGGTATTAAAGGTATGTATGTTTTGCTTCAAAGTTCAGGTCTGCCACTCAACTAAAAAAAAACATCTGAAAAATTTTCAAGACCGGCGAAAATGTCAACATTTCGCACTAACAATTTGACTATACTGATAGAGACAGTAGATAAAAAAAATTCATGTCTTAAGCTTAATGTAATATCTTTGTTACAGCTATTTATGTCAATACCACATAATTGATAGAAACGAGTTGATCATAAACCTTATCTTAATTGATGTCACAAAAGAAGTTGTGGAAAAAGTATAATTATGTTTGGTCCAAATAAGGAAAAGTTTAAATTTTAACTACAACATTAGTTGGTCCTGCTTCGGTGTTTTTATGTGGTCCAGCAGCATAGCCTTTCCTCTAACGCTGTAGTTGAGGTACTTTTAACAGTATTCACAAAACGCTTTACCCTTGTGTCATCTTTGATGATGCACTCACCTAATTTGGTCCTACATCTCTTCATCCTGGAACTGCGACAGTGTAATGAATATCCATCCACGCAAATTTCCAATAGTTTTTAAAGTTCCCCTCAATTTCTTTAATATGTATTTCATTTACAAAAAAAAGGCGCCTGGCTTCAGCAGTTTGCTGGAGCTAGGAGCCTTGTTTGAGGTTTTCATTTGTGATCGATAATTGACCGTTCAACAATTAGATCTAGATCTAGACTACATCTATAGATCTAGATAACTATATTTGAAGTTTCAAGTGATGAATAATGGAAATATAGTGAGTGTGGCAAATAAAATGTGAACAAGGTATGAACAATATTCCTCACTATTAGGAAACTGTAAATTATCGTCAGTTAAAGACCTTTAGTTTCTGGATAGACGTACAATACTGGCAGGTTGAAATTGGACTCCATCGTTGTTTACAGTGTGGCCTTATTCAGTTACTGGAAAGGAAGCAACTGTAGTTGCCAGGCAATCTTACATTCTCAATTTAATGATAGGCCAAAAATTAATTTATGGTAAAACATGACAGTAATGCATTTAATTTTAAGTGCAAACAAACATGGGGGTGGGCAGATTTTCCCAGTAGACTCTGTTTTAAGGCTTGAGTGGCAGTTTGCTGTTTAGTGTTAATCAAAAACGGAAAACGGAAAACAGAAAACAAAGGTAAGCGATTGCAATTTTAGGACAAACTGGTAGTTGGGCCCAAAACAGTGTAAGCCTAATATTCCGATCCGCCGCATCAAGGAGCAGAGGCCAATAACTGTCTCCACTTGGTATCCTAGTGAAAACTGCAGTAAGCAAGGTGTTTTTTATATAAATTTATCTAAGTACATTATTATTTTATGCCTGCGGTAGAGAGATGGGCTCTCTTGGCTCTTAGCCAGCAGATCCCAATTAGCTGGGTGCTTTCGAAAATTTCTGATTGTCGCAGCAGACGGAGGGGGAAAAAATGCGATATCCATGAGTGTGGAGCATCGAAACCACGGTCCCCACCCTGGAAAATCACCGGCGGTGATCAAAGGTGGCTGAATTTGAATCTTTTTATGTCATCAGTTACATCCGGAAGATTATTCTATGGCGATGAAAACCAATCATTACACAAAGATATTTTAAAAAAGTATCTAAATCGAGTTACATTGGGTTTATTTCTTTGAGAAAAAGAAAAAGGTCAATGACATCTCTTGTTTCTTGATCTACTGCCTAGATCTAGATTCTAGATCTGTGTTGGATCTAAAACTAATGATTCTACTTTTAAAATTTTGATCTATAGGCCAAATGGTAGATTCTTGAATATCTAGATCTAGATAAATAGACCTTTATTATTCGATATTCAATGACATAATAGGTAAGACCCGAATCTTCACTCTAGATTTAGAAAAAGACTTGGTACCACTGATTTCTGATCATTAATTAACACTGCACTGGTCAATTGATAAATTAGTATTTTTAATTATTTAAAAGCAGTCATTAGATTTTGATCTAGATCTAGCAGAATTAGATCTTTAGAATCTAGATTCTAGTATCTATAGATAGAAATAGGCTTAGATTCTAGATCTAGTGCTCTAGATCTGCAAATTTACGTAAATTTCCAGATATCGGCCCAACCCAATTTATGCTTCATGATTAAATGTTCCTTGGACAATTCAAAACTTGCAGTTGAATGAGATTTTAGATCAACACAAAACTGCTTATATCTTGAAAAGTATTTATTTGCGACAAATACATTCATATTCGTATTCAGCATGTCAAATTCATTAAGAGAATTACATTTTAAAACTTAACGTGAGTTGGGCCGATAACTGCAATATAGACTCTAAATCTAGATTCTTAGTTCTAGATCTAGACCTAGATCTAATCTAAAGGTCTAGAATCTTGCCCGTCATGAAAAGCCAGAACCTAGATATAGATCTAGATCTAGATTTCTAGATCTAGACTAGACCTAGATCTAGATCTAGATTAGAATTAGATCTAAATATAATCATATTTTACGGCTATTCACAATTACCTCTTTGAATGAACTTAGTTAAAATGGCAATTTACAGATCGATGTCTGGATCCAGATCTACATGATTGCTCTTTCATAAAATATTAATTTATTTTGGTCATGTCGCACCAACAGGAGCCCATGATTTGACGTTGCTGTCTGATAATGCTTATGAGGCTTAATTTGTTTTCCGTCACCAAAGAGTTCTGGACTGCAAAAAAAAAAAAAAATGAACTCATGTGACTAATGACATCACAGCAGATTTATGATCATTGGCATGATGAGAAGTTTTCTTTTTTAATCCTCTAACGTTACACAATAATGTTATTCATTTACGCCATCGTTTTGGTTGTCTCTGTGCCCGAAATGTTTAAGTTTAAGAATTAAGATGTACATATCTTAGACAAAGAGAAATAAATTTACTAAGGTAAATAGAGCCGTACCCTGTACCTAACCCATACACAATAATTATGAGTACCGGTAATGCTATTTTCTCCGTCGTAATAAATTATCAGGGCCGAGTAAAATGAACTTCATCTTTGAAAAAAAAAATTGAACGATCACCGTTTTACTTCGCTGCGCATTCTCTCTGCTGCCTTTTGTTGTCTGCCTGTCTGTCTGTCTGTTCCCCCCCCCCCCCCCCTCTCTCTCTCTCTCTCTCTCTCTCTCTCTCTCTCTCTCTCTCTCTCTCTCTCTAGTAGTATTTCGTAGAGATAAAGGATTTCAACGTCCAGGGATGATGATGATCACTGGCATAGAGCGTGAACTCGTTGGTGTGGGCCTGTATGAGGGTTTAGATAATGCTGTACATGGTGAGAATGGGTGGGTTTAGAGGAAGAAATTCTAATTGATTATAAAAAAAAAAAAAAAAAACCATCAGAAAACGTGTACATTTCAATTAAATCATATGTATTAATGGTGAGGCAGAGGTACGAGGAATTAGACGCGGAGAGGTGAGATGTAAAACGTCACTACTGAATTATTTTGTAGATGTGAAATTGGTGCAACGGTGAATTGCAATTTTTAGTTAAATCTAATTCATTGTTACCTAACTCTCCCTATGCAAATACTGCTCGAGTTTGGGTCACCTTGTCCAGTGTATAAACTGCACGTAACTTTCTTTTCCCCATTTCTGATGATGGCGAAAAGTACATAATTAATAAAATATCTCTCTCTCTCTCTCTCTCTCTCTCTCTCTCTCTCTCTCTCTCTCTCTCTCTCTGTCTCGTATTATGGCTGAATATCGGTGCCTCAGGCATTAACGGCTGGCTGAAATGTCGCTTTATCCTCTAGAGTCAGGCTGCCATCAAGCCATAGGATAGCGCATCTTAGATGAGATCCGGTCCCAGCACTATAATAGATTAAACCAGGATTCGAACTCTGGTATCGTCTTGTCACCCTGGTATCGTGAATGATAGTATTTTTCTTTAATTTTTTTTCTTTTTAAATCATTCATGGGGAATACTAGAACACAGTGGGAAGCTGAAAATTAGGACAAAAGAGTGCACATCTGATGTAATTTTTCTTTTTTATTCTGTGCCACTACGGTACTATAAAAAATAAAGTAGAATATAATGCAAGAACGCTTTCAACACTATTTGACATACAATGAAGAAACGAACCTACCCCTATCTTTCATTTCTTTGTTTTTATTTATTTGCTTTGATGTTTGTTTGTTTTATTTTTTTTTTTTGGAATAAACTAATCCATTGAAATGCAGGAGACAATTCGGGACAAGTCGCAACAGACTAACATGTTGCCACAAACTGTACAATAAAATGTGAAATTATCACATGTTCAAAGGCTTACCTTGGTTCCCGGCATTTAAGTAACACCACTTTAATTCATCACTCTGAATTTATCACGCAATATCACTAGGAGGTGGAAGGCAAATCCTCATCGTGAATGCCGTTTCCTCGTGAAAAATGGGGCAAGCAATTTTATACGTTTGCTACCAGTGCAGCATTACTGGGATAGTGTTAGATTATTTTTTATGACCAAACTGTTACCGCCTGTTCGACTGACACACTATTAGAGATGCTATTGTTGGCGCAACCCATTCATAGGCCTAAAGCTTACAAATCTATAAACTTGATACTCTAAAGCCAGCACAGCGTTCAAGCTCAAGTGAACGAACTAGAGGCCCAGAACATGGATCAGTCTGCCTGTCTCTGTCTCTGTCTATATATTCTCGTCGCTCCCACCAAGAGACCTAGAAGCATATTATATGGACTAAAAACAAACAGAGACACAGCATAATAAAAAGTCAAAGAAGGTTGACATAGGACGTATAAAAGCTCATAAGCATGAAATAGAGCTTTTGACCCATCTTTACGAAACATCAGTTTGAGTCACAGAAGAATAATTATTGCATAAATCTCTCTCTCTCTCTCTGCCTCTACCTTACCTGACTGACTGATTTGCATGACTGCCTCCCTCCGCCCCCCCCCCCCCCCTTTTTTTCCTCTCTCTCTCTCTCTCTCTCTCTCTCTCTCTCTCTCTCTCTCTCTCTCTCTCTCTCTCTCTCTTTCCCACCAACAGAAAAGAACTGAGATTAGGCTATGTTATAATATTAGTTTATTAAATATCATCACAACACACCCGAATCACGTTACAAGTACTTTCTTACCAACATTAAAAAATATATATAAAATATAAATATATATATATATATATATTTAGAGAGAGAGAGAGAGAGAGAGAGAGAGAGAGAGAGAGAGAGAGAGAGAGAGAGAGAGAGAGAGAGAGAGAGAGATTAAATAGTATTCAATAGATTATGATAACAGGTTTTATGAAAACGTTTTCGAGTTCAGCAATATTGAAATTTTTTTTTCGAGATTAGTCTACGATATGGGATCCGAAGCCATTTTCAGTCTAAGTGAAAAAAAAATCACAGTAAAGTTGAAGTAAAAAAAGCAGACGGAAGAAAAAATAAATGGTTGATGTTGGAAAAAGGTGAAGCATTGGATTTCTGTTTCATTTATTCATAATTTTTTCTGTTTAACATAGTGAATATATTTCATAAATAATGTACACTTTCAACATGTATTTCGTATTATATGTGATATCTCTTTTGCTTATATCTTATATTCATAAATTTTTCTGTTTAACATAGTGAATATACTCCATAAATAATGTACATTTTCAACATGTATATCTTAGGAAATATTGCAGCTCAAAAAAAAATATTGCAATTTAAAGAGTCACTGATTGAAGAGTTAACTAAGGAAAATGATCTAAGATGTGAGGTACGAGGGCTCTTTCAGAAATAACCGAAAAATGCCCATTGCTCAGCAACCAGTGGAGCTTTTTTAATTCTGTAAACGACATGATATTCCTTATTTCCTTACGGATGTTCCCAGAAATTATGAAGTGCATCATTTTGCACAATGAATGTCTAGACGATTTTAAAGATGGCGGCCCACCTTGAAACTTGGTCAAAGGAGGAAATCAGAGCTGTCATACGTTTTTTGAACGCCAAAAGTCTGAATCCTACCGAAATTCATAAAGAACTTCAGAGTGTATATGGTGAGCATGTTATAAGCCGTACACAAGTCTATCACTGGTGTAATTTGTTTGAAGCCGGCCATTCCGACTTGACAGACAGGGAAGGGAGAGGGCGCTCGATAACTGCGACGTCAGAAGACAATGTGAAGCGAGTTGATGAGCTTATTCGTCAAGACAGGAGGTTGAAACTTCATGAAATCGCAAGCAGTCTTGAAATTTCGGAAACTTCTGCCCATAGAATTGTATTTGATGAACTTGGCTACAGAAAAGTCAGCGCAAGATGGGTTCCTAAGCAATTGACAGACAATCATAAAGAACAAAGATTGGACATCTGCAGGGAACTTTTGAGAAGAAGCAAGAACTCACGCAGGGTTCACAGGCATACTGCCAACGCCGG
This sequence comes from Elysia crispata, assembly GCA_033675545.1. Taxonomy (NCBI): domain Eukaryota; kingdom Metazoa; phylum Mollusca; class Gastropoda; family Plakobranchidae; genus Elysia; species Elysia crispata. The sequence continues at coordinate 167,038 of JAWDGP010002164.1, read as the reverse complement.
CGGAGACTTTCTAGGGTACGATGTGACTTTTCTTGACAGCTTAGTCACCGGTGATGAGACTTGGTTGCACCATTGCACCCCAGAAACAAAGCAAGATTCGATGACATGGAAACAATCATCCTCACCTGTCGCGAAGAAATTCAAAGTCATGCGGTCAGCAAAGAAAATAATGGGAACTGTTTTCTGGGACAGTCGTGGTGTTCTTCTGTTCGAAACCTTACAACCTGGAGAAACAATCAATGCTGCAAGGTACTGCCAAACTCTTGACAAGCTTAGGGAGGCCATTCGCAGAAAGCGCCCAGGGCAGTTGACCAACGGGGTCATTTTGCAACACGACAACGCTACACCCCACACAGCACGAGTGACGCAAGGTTGGCTAGAGAAATATGGATGGGAGATTTTGCCACACCCACCACACAGTCCAGACCTCGCACCATCTGATTATCACCTCTTTGGGCCACTGAAACGTGAGCTGGCAGGAAAGCGCTTTGATGACGATGAAGAGCTTGTTGACCATGTGAGGAAATGGCTACAAAACCTTGACGGAAGTTTCTTCCGAGAGGGTATCTATTCCATGGTGCCGCGTTGGTAGAAGTGTGTTGACAGACTTGGCTGTTACGTAGAGAAATGAAGGACGAGTCAAGGTATGAACAGGTGCAAGAATTTTGTTGATAGCATAAAAAACGCGGATTTTACAGGCATTTTTCGGTTAATTATGAAAGAGCCCTCGTAGAAGGACAAAACATGACAGAAAAAAATATCAAACTGCACTTAAATCTATTGCTGTTGTAAAACACTGTATTAAACTTCAGAACTTTATATTTCATGAGAAATTTAAAATTACGTACAGGCAACTAAATTTACATTAAGCAAACATGGCAAAATATTTAGCTTTGTTAATAGCAAATCTCCAATATTTATGGACTGCTATGTTCAAATGAGATCAAAATATTACGTGGCAAGTTAAAGAAAAGTGAACAAATTATGATAATTTGAAAGCAATATATTTCTCTGCTTAATAGGTCTGTCATAATTATATATGATGAAATAGTGAAGCATTATCGGTTCTTGCCATTGCAATCATACTTCATGAAACAACACCATATGATGACGATGGAATTGTTATAAAGTGTTTAATATCCAGAAGATCTCTCTCAGAGTCTACCATTCTTATGTTAGTTTACATCACAACAAAATTGTATGTTTGTCTGCCCCAAAATAGAGAGACTCATTAATATCTAATCAATAATATAATCTTGCCCAAAACAACAAAATTTTTACTTTCCACAGTAAAATAAAATAAAAAAACACATTTTCAAATGAAATTTTATCGTTTGAACAAAATAATTATTAAGACAAACCTTTTGTAACTTCAAATATACTTCAAAAGAGAAAAAGCCAACAATTTTTTCAGTCTGTGTAGGCAACAAGAACAGAATAATCTATCAAAGCCATTTGCTTATGATATAGTTATATCTACATCATGAGAATAGACTCATTTATGCCAACACTCTGGTGAGCCTTTTCAGGTGTGAATGGTGCATCTGTGAAAGAAAGCAAAATAATTGTAAAAAGAAGCAGGTACAATGGTAATTGCTTTTACCAAACAACAATAAATCATGTCCTTTAAATTTATGTTTGCAGTGAAACACATACAAATTTATTCTTAGTTGAACTAAACATTTCTTTTTGCCTTATCTAAGGAGTCTTACTGTGAGGAATAGTGAAAGGATCTCATTTTAATTAGATGAGGACGCACAAACCACATGCTGGCAAATTTTTGTTTGTTTCCAGTTCACATATCAGAGGCAATTATTGCATTCAGAGATAGTAATATTCCTTAGATTTTTGTCTTCATTTGTGTGGCTCTCTTTTGACCTTAAAGATCGTTTCGGTACACAAATAACCAAATTTGTCCATGACAAAAGCAACCAATCATTTGAGAGCATCTTCCAATCTTCATGTCTTCTCATATCTAGCCATGCTTTCAAAGTCTGTAGAAATACAAAACACTTCCCTGCCGTCTTTCAAACAGAACCCTAAATACACGCATCTTTTATGAAGGAAACTTACCAACAGGGATAAAGTCTTTCTTTCCAAAAAGTTCCTGTCTGGCATATTCCAGTGCTAGCTTATTGGCCAGAAGCACTCCAGTAGAGAGAGAGATGGGTGGTTCTCCACATGCTTATCAAGAATTGAAAAACATAAGAAAAAGATATTCCTTTTAGTGTGATAAAAAGATTTCTTTTCAATCAGAATTATTTAATATGCTTCTCACAATGATCTCGAGAAGGCAAAACAGCTTATAAAGAATTTTCTGAATAGAAGATGTTTATTTAAACTACATGCATCATTTATAGAAAGACTACTGTAAAAAAATTCGATTTTGTCTCTAACTCAAAAACATAAATTAATGGTTGGGCACTTTAAATCCTTTACTACTACACAATTGTTCCTGCCCCGTGCTAAGAAAATTTTTATGAGACTATGGATATGCCCGTCATGTAAAAATTTACTGCAACTCTATATCTAGAAATAATAGAGATGGATATGCAAAACTATATATGAAAGGCAAAGACATGCCTTGCTAATCAATATCTAGATCTAGTCAAGACTGAAGCTCTTCCATACAATATGGGCTAGATTTAGATTCCACACCCCAAACACACAGGAACAGCTTTGTGTGTGTATCTGTGTGTGTGTTTCACATGTGTTAAACATTTTATGTCCTGCTTTGATATCATGAGCTTTTAAAAGTTTCGGAAAACAGTGATACTATTAATTTTTATCCTTTCAAATGCGAGACTGAGGAACAAAACTTCCTATACTGAGCATGAACAGCGTTCGTACACAGTCCATGGACACCCTTCAGATAGGCACGTAAAATAGGCAACTGGTTAACTTGGATTTTGATGTCATTATAAATAGGCCATTATTATGTTAGTTTTTTGCTTACCATTAAACTAGTATATTACAAGATATTTTACTTCACAGCATAACTAAATGCTACTTTTAAAGAAACTTTCACCATCAGATGTTCCAATACATGGACTTAAGACTGGGCTTGTATTTCAATACAAATTTGAAAAACAAAATACATTTTGAGTTCTTACCTTTAGAACTGCGAATTCCACTTGGGTTGGGGGTGTTTGGGAGGAGATGGATTCTCCAGTCAATGGGGATATCTTTAGAAGTTGGTGGCTTATAATTCTGAAAATTGATGGATGAATTGAGAGGTTTAAATCACTCACTTGTTGAGAATGAATCTTTGAAACAAATATGTATAGAAAGAGTTATTTAATGCTTAATCTAAATTTCTTCCGCCCTGATGAACATTTCTCATGTATATAAATGGTTAAATATGGCCTCAAAAATGAAGATTGGTGATATCTGCCTGCTTTGAAGCATATTTTCTCTCTTCATCCACTATTTCTTAAAATATGTTCTTGATGAAAAATCTCTCTAAGATTTGCTTTTAAAATATGAAAGGGATAAGGTAAATGAAAATTTTCCATATTTGCAAGCTAAACAGTTCTTTTCTATTATCTATTAACAGTTTAGTGCTTTTATCACTTTAAAAGATGTTTAGAGTGACAACGGACTGAGCTGTATGCAAGCCCATAATTGGCAGATCAAAAGGGGCATATCTTTTCTGTCATCACTGCCTCTTATGGAGTCAAGGTACTGTATGTCTAATAAGCAGGCATGAATTTCAAAGGGTAAATTAAATGTTGATAAACACCTAGAGATCTAGACGCTCATCTAGGCAGAAGCCCACCTGCTAGCGTCTGTGCAGTTTGAAGCAGTATGTGAAAAATAACAATCGAGAATCCAATTTCTGTAACTAAGTGTAAGCGGAACTGACCACCTTTGTTAACCCTGAACTCATATCTCTCACTCGCTTATGCATGGCAGTCATTAAGTTGTTTTTGAAAGGTTTATGCCTGCTGAGGGTAAGTAAAAGAGGAGGGAGATTCCTTCACTCTTAGAATTTTAAATGATCTCTCATTTGAAAGTCCTCCTTAGAACTTGATCTGTCCTAAAGGCACATGTTTTGTCTCTATATAGCAGGTTCTTATAGGGAGATCACTGTATATACCACAACAAGATTTAAGACAAAATATCACTGAATAGTTGATTGGTGAAATTAGTCATCAGCTCAAGCGCATTGTAATACTTGATCTACATTCCAAACAAACTTTTTCAAGCGGGGCAGAGCTATATACATTAGCCCCAACCTGAGAAACATTATTTTCAGGATTTTGAGTGATAGAATAAATATTAAAAACATACCCATGTACCATCAGAAAGAATTCTTCCAGTCTCCATATCAAACTTGGTGTCCTCTATGAGAAAATTGCCTAAACCCATAACAAAAGCACCCTCTGTCTGGCCTATGTCAATTACTGGATTCAGGCTGTGGGTAAGAGGTGGGTGCCAAGTATGTAATATTAAAGTTAATTATTTACAACAGAATTTATGACTCAAGCTGCAGCAACTTTGGTTTTAAAAGTATCTTTTTCTAGCAGTTTTAAAAAGATTAAAAGATTCCCATATTTTAGGGTGCCATTCATATGAACAATTCTATTGTTCGATTTTAATACAGTGGATCCCATATTTAACAATGCCTTGATAGCGACAACCATTGCTACAATGATAGATCTTAAAATCCCCTTTTTTTCCTTTATTTAAGTTGCCTAGCATCAGTATCACCAGAGTGTAACTAGAGCTCTGGTATCACGCTGCTTGTCTTCCAGCAAGCTGTGTGTGATATGCAAGATCTATGCATCTCTCTCACAGTAAAGATTTTCAAAAAACCACCTATCTCCCACTCATCACAATAAATTCTTCTTTATTCTCTTCTGTGGGAATAACAGCACCCCATGCTATAATTATACTTTATGAAAAGATCGAGAGTTGTCGTTATTCCGGAGTTCCACTATATAAGCATTATCACTTATATAATAAGATGCTTAAAACCTTTGGTTATCAGAAACAAAAAGACCGAAAAAAAAAAAATAAAACTAAGAGGAAATAGTCCTACTAAAGCACTGAAACGGTTAGTTAATTTACTACTCCTCTCTTAATAGTTGTCTTAGCTGCAGCCAAAATTATCATTCAACCCTTGTCTTTGTTTTTGAGTGCATTATTTACTGGACAGATTGTTGGTTTGAAGTGCAAATAATTATGATATATCATCACTAACATTTATTATTTTGTACCACAGCTAAATAATTAACACAATGATAACAGATAATGTAGCCCACCTCTCCCCATAATCAGCCATTATGTCAACCCGTCTGATTTGAGACTCTCCTGTAAGGATATCCACCTCTGTTTCTGTAGCCGCAGCAGCATATGTATTGTAATTGAAAACAGGATGGTCGAAGAGTTCATGTTTGTTACTGTAGACAAAAGCATAAGAAAAAAAGCACCCTGATATTTCCAATATAGCTTAAATCAAATTTAAGTTGTTTTGAAAGAAAAAAACAAACAATAATTATGACATAGAAAATTAGAACTTGCAAAATAATTAGATATACATGTTGATTTTTATATCTTCTTTCTTAATCCCATCAGATAAAAAGCTATCAATACAAATATTATGACTTGGCCATTTTGTATGATCTTTCGTAATACACTAAAGCTTGGTCTGTAAACAACCTGAAGCCTAACTCTTTTGTGAGATTTGATCACAGCAGCTGTGCAGGTCACAGTCTGTCACATTTTGTATGTGTATCTAGTCTAAAAAAAGACTTGCAAACTGTGATTCCCTAGCATTATATATCTTTTTTTTTTCTTTTCACGATGGAATGTTTCATGAAATATTTGAAAAGGTGTGTAATATGTGTTAATAAATTATAGGTTCATAAGTGTGCCACTAATGCATCCAGCTAAAACAACATGCTTTTTGCTGACATTTATCTTTAAGAGGTCTTAAATTTAGAAGTTTAAAATAGCATTGAAAAAATAAGATATGCATGCCAAATAAAATACAGAGGAAAATTTTGTATCAATCACTTTCAAACTTACAAAGATCTAGCACTCAAATCAATCTTGTTGGCATCACATTTCATACAAAGCTCTTTCCAGTTAGCATCTGGAAATTTCTCTCGGATGGGTCGCATCCGTTCTTTCAGGATCTCTGCTGCTTTGATGGCAGCCTGTTGAAGAAAAGAGATGTAAAAAGGAGTGCTGTCTTCATAAAATAAGGAGCAGCAATGCCCTTATCGCATACATGATATGAAGTAAAGATTTTAAAACTGCATAGTCTAGCATCAAAGAAAGAAACGAAAAATGTTGACAGGGAAGTTCCTATCCAAAATTGCAGTGCTGTAATTGCTAATTTTTTTTCTTTGCAGCTTTTATTGTCATTGAAAGTTAAAGTTTTATGGCAAGGGAGGCAAGCAAGTATAAATATGCTTTAGCCACATTAACACAAATAACAGAAACTCCCATGGTAATTTTTTTGCTGATAGTATTTTCTGCAGAGTGAAGTTTTTATTTTACCTGAACTAAACACTGCATCATGTGAGTGATTTTACATCTTATTTCTTAATTAACAAAAACATTTGCCTTTAAGGAATTAATTTGTCTTTGAATTTTTTTCCTCTAGCAGGTATTACATTAAAAAAAAGAAGCAGAGCCCAATTTTTTACATTAAAAAAAATCCCACACAATTAACACAATTGAGCAGCAGAGAATAAATTAAAGCAACCTACTTAGTATTATTTCAAATATAACTTGCACATTTAAAATTCTCATACATCTCAAGTGTTAACTTCAATTCAGGCCCTAATAGTTTCTTTTATATATTATTTTTTTCTGTACTGCTTTTCTTAGTTGAACAAAATCAAATATGCTACACTTTTTTAGCTCAAACAAAATTGGAATATTGCATCTTTTTCCTTAAACCTATATTCTTGAACAAAAAAGCACTGAAGCTGTCAAATAGTTAAACTTTGATTCAGCCAGACTGAAATTGTTGTATTGAGACCTATGCAGAAGTTAAAAAAAGGTAATAGGGAAAAGTTAAGAGCCAATTAAGTGATGAAAAAAAAAGCAGAGCACTAAATTCCTACATCTAAGTGACGTTTTTCAATAAATTTTGCTATTTTAACAATTTGTTTCTTTGATACTGTGATCAAAAAAAGCAAAATAAAACAAGATAATGGTTGTGTTATGAAATTTTATTTTTTATTTGTACCAGGTATACTTTTTTAAAGTCCTGCTGCAAAGGTACTTTTTTAAAATCTAGTTTGACCCAAATGTCAAAGGAGTATTGACTGGATACTGACAATTATTAGAATATTGGTACTGAAATCATAAAAAAATAATTTATATTCTCAGAAATTTTAATTTTGTATATATAGCGTTTGAACTATAATCATCTCAATAAAGCAAAGACAATAAAAATTAATACCACCTTTCACAATTCGATCATTATTGCAATTTTGACAGCTGAGAAGCTGTTTAAATTCAAATTGGTTTAAATTTTAACAGCTTTAAGCTTGATATGACTGACATGTGGGTTATTTGAGTTGGTATAAATCATATCACTTACATTGCATTTTATTTTAAACAAAACCAAAGCTCTCAGACAAAAATTATTTTTATAGCTTTCTTTGAGCTTTTTTCTTAAACTTCTCAAACCATAATCTGAAACCTAAAATGAGATTGTCTTTGGTATTGCATTTTGTCTTCAGACAAAAAAAATTATTCACTTTTAAAATCTCAACATAGGTTCCTTCTTCAAGTTATCAAATTACATGAGGAAATTAGTATAAAAAAGAGATCTTAGGATCTTTAAAAAGTATTTAAGGAGTAGACCAATTACCTGCATGGAAGACTCACTAACAACACTGGCGCCTGTGATACTGGAGTTGGGAGAACTGATACCCTGCATTGGTCTCACTTTGATGTTGTCCAAAGATATACCCAACACATAAGCAACACCTTGGGCTACCTAAGAAAAACAGCTCATTTTGTTTTTATGTGGATTATCAAAATTAGCATGAAATTTTTGTATAAGGGTAGAGAAAATACAAAATAAACAAAAAATATGGAATAATAGTAAGCACAATCATACTTCTCCGAATGTGATGGAAAAGTAAAGCAATTTTGCGCAAACCAACAGCAGTATTGATTCAAGGCTATAATGTTTTTATATTAATTTTTTTCGGAATCGTCCATACTTTTAATTCCAAATGCCTGAATAGTGATAAATACAAATGACAAAATGGTCAATTTAGGCCCCATTTAAATAGAGACCAGTGATTAATTACACAATATCTTTTCTCTACTATTCTTATACTATGTTTTCTATTGCAATTCTGTAGAGCAATAGTCGGTAAATTTTTGGTAATATAGATTTTGCTAGATTTGTAATTTTCGTAAGGAATTTTTTGAGATGTAATCTTGCATGTAATGATATGAAACATTTTCTCATCTCTACTCTGAGATCATCAAAAGACTGTCACCCACAAATCCATATATGTTTCCTATAACATGTTCTACTTAGGATTGATTAAATATTACATATTGACAACAACATGCAGAGAACTAACGCTTTCAAGCAGTCAGACAAAGGTCTATGAAGTGAGTGAGTGAGTGAGTGAGTGAGTGAGTGAGTGAGTGAGTGAGTGAGAGAGTGAGAGAGTGAGAGTGAGAGAGAGAGAGAGAGAGAGAGAGAGAGAGAGAGAGAGAGAGAGAGAGAGAGAGAGAGAGAGAGAGAGAGAGAGAGAGAGAGAGAGAGAGAGAGTCATAAAGTAATAAGTCATCCCACATCAATGATAAATGTCCAAAGAAGAGTTGAAAATTGACAAACTTTGGTATAAAGCCCCTGTCCCATCTCCACTCCGCCCTGGGTGATAGCCACTGAGCCATCTCTACAAAAGATGCTCACTGTAGCACCAAAGCCTGGGCCATAAAATTGAATGCCATGTTTACAAGCTGTCATAGAGATGGCTCGCTTTTTCCAAGTGTTCTCCTGAATGTAAAAAAAATTAATAACCGTCAAATGTGATGACAATAATGTCTTATAAGTACAAATTGCTCTTTTTATTGAAGACTATCCCAAAATTTTTTTGATCATGATGAATTATGCCCACTCCAAACATCAACATTACAAAACAAAATGCTTGGGCATTCAAAAAATATATTCCAGCTTGATAGCTCAATACATCATTTACTGTTCACTTTTCGAATGGTAAAAAGGATGACATCCTGTTTTTGATATCTTCTTCATCATTTTGTTTTATATTATTTAAAAACATGCCACACTAGCATTAAGGTAAATATTTTTGTTTCAAAATTTCCCTTGTTTTGACCATTTTAAGGTGCAACTACTAACCCGGTTGAAATTGTCCACCTGTTTCAGTCTGCCCTCTATCTCTGCTACATCCTTGAGGCGTTGCCACACCTCTTTCAAAGTGCAGTTCTGCAAAATGTGGCCATATATGTCTTTCTGGAAAGTAGTTGTAGGAATTATGAGAAGGTATATCATCAAGGTAGGAAAAGAAAATTTGAAAAAAGATCAAAACATGAAAAAAAAACCCAACAAAGTCATAATTAGATAAAAAGAATAAAAACAAAAAAAGATGAATTTTAAAGATTGTGAAGCTAACATGGCTAGACCTTTTAAAATGTAAGTCTAAAAAATGTATGGAACCTCAACTGTTATATCAACCTATTGATATCTAAATGAAATAAATTAACTGCCATATATCATATTAGACCACATGATGCACTAAAACATAAGGATTGTTAAGCAAAAAAAAATAGTGTATATAGAAATAACACAAAACAATATTTTCTTGTAAATTTAAAATTAATAATTTAAGATTTATCTTAAACCAGTTTTAATTTTTGCTTCACAAGTCATCATAATGGAAACCAAAAGATTGTTCATTAACTAAGTCTAATATAAAAATTTCTTTGGAAAGTATCTGAGCTTAAAACTGAGAGTTCTTGAAATCAATATACATGAGCTGTTACATAATAGGAGAAAAAAATTAGAGTAATTATTTTATTCACAATCTGAGGGAAAAATACCTAAGTCTAGTGATATTGGAATATCTGTCCATGCAAATAAAAACAAAAAACTAGACATGAAGTCACTGTCCCTAACAAGAAATTACTGTTTCTATACTATGGTTTAACATCCTTCAGTGTTAAGTTTGCCATTAAGTGCATTAAAAAAAAATTAGGCAACTTGAGACACTTTCTCTAAATAAGCATAGAGCACTTGATGTAAAATTTGATGCAGAGCAAAGTAATAAAAATTGGTTACTATTATTTTCAGATATGATTAGAGCGTCCAGTGGCATAAAACTTTTCCTTCATATTTCAGCTGATCAATTCAAGAGCATTGCTGATTAGAGGAGTTAGTCAAAACATTACGACTGGATCAGTAATGGAGTAAGACATTTTCTTCTCAAAAATTGATTTCTAAATATTATTCGGTCTGAGATTTCAAAATTACAGCTCAGAGAGAGAAAGAGAGAGAGAGAGATAGAGAGAGAGAAGGTGAGAGAGGAGAGAGACAGAGGGAGAGAGAGATTGTGGAGGGATTGTGGAAAGAGAAAGAGAGGAAGAGAAATAGAGAAAGAAAGAAAATAAATAAAATAAGTGAAAGGGAAAAAAGAGATATATAGTAAAAAAAAAAAACCCTGCCACTGACGTGTCCATTCTGGTACAGATTAATCTCTTTGATTCGCATTGGATGTTTGTCTAGAGCCTTGGCCACATGCTCCATGATACTCTCTATAATCAAGGCAGAAGGCACGGCACCTAGGGTGTGGATGGACACATGTGTAGATGAATAATCAAAAAATGCTTCCTTGTTGAGAGGGGAAGAAATAGAGTCTAAACAGCCTTTAAATTTGAAACTTGAAACAGATGAGAATGCATGAAGTAATTTTTCTAACACTCTACGAAAGAGAAGCCAAAAGAAAAATATAGATGCATATAATCATTCAGAGACATCAAGCACAGTTACAAATAAGGCAGGGATTAAAAAAGAACAAAAATGATGGTAAAAGCATTATTTTTTAAAGGTGTGTAGAGTACTGTCTTTGCTCCCATTTCTAATAAAAACATATTACCCAGTTATCAGAAATTTGTCATAGTATGAGGATTTTGAGTCAGAAAATCATTATATAAATTAGCACTTAGAGTATAATATCACAAAAAAGAACATCTTTACACCCTTTTTTTTTAATTGAAAATAAAGGCCCTGCTTAGTTGATCTCTTTAATGTCTAATTATAGGGTGAGCATTGAACTTAGATATGCAGCAGATATGAGTCATGAAGGGAAATCAATGTGAACATTATGTTATGTAAAAAAATTAATCCAAAATTTAATTTTAGGTGAGTCAATAAAAGAAATAACCTAAAACAGAAATCATTCCGTAATAAGAAATTACGTAAAGTAAATTCAAAGGAAAAAAAACAGTTCCGGGTCATTAAATTTTGTTACCTAAGAAACTAAAAATTACTGAAGCTGTCCTGCAAAGTATGAACAAGAGTAATATAACTCCATTTATAAATAGATCAAGGTACCTCTCTTCTCTCCTAAACCATGAATACAAAAACACTGACCTCTAAAATCATAAGGATTGGGTTTACCTGGTGCTCTAACAGGTTGCACTGACTTTTTGTTGGTCTTCATACTCCTGCCCACCCAATGCCAATTTGGCACAAAATAACCTAAAAAATTAAGGCAAAATAATATGCATGTTACATTTGTATGAATATATGAAAAGCTTTTTTTTTTTTTTATTTTAATGCCCCCCCCCCCCCCCCCCAAAAAAAAAAAAAAAAAAAAAAAAAACATTTTTTGATAATATGATATATATTTACATATGTAAATGGCCCTTTTAAAAAAAAAAAAATAAATAAATTGATTGTGAATCATATTCCTGTACCTAAATTAAGTAATGCCATTCAGACTTCACAACTGAGAGAGGTAAAATGGATGGAGGCTCTGGGTAATTAAAGCATTTTGGTGTAACTAAGGACTTCATGTTTAATAAGCAAAATGACTAAATCTAATGACGTTCGTGGAGTGATAACTGGAATTTAGTATTTTAGCATTTAAGAGAGGAAGGTTCTCTGAATGGAAAAATGAAAAAAAAAAAAACCAACAAAAACCCCCCGAAAAAAACCAGACTTTATTATTTCATCATTATCTTTATGAGAAAAAAACATATTTCCTGATACCTTTGCTCCATTTATTTAAGAGGAGACTGGTCATTGATTGATTTTTCCTAAATGTGTTTGCCTTGAAGAGCCTCAGAGAAAAAATTTGGACCTCTTCAAGTCTGCCAAATTTTCCTCAGCCTTCATTTGAAAAACAGGTATTGAGCTTTAGACGGTGCATAAAATTTGAGGAATATTGAAAAAAAAAACTTTAAAGAAAAACTATAAAATTGTGATTTGAATTTCTATCCTTTTCTGAAGGCCTACTGAAATAAAAAAAAGGGAGAGGGGGCAGGTGGAAAAAAAATGTTAAGTTAAGAGTTCAAATACTCTCCTGAGAGCCAATGATTAATGAAAAATATCCTTAAAATTGTTGAAAAAAAAACGAAATGGGGTATGCAACAGCACTCACTCATATCCATGTAGGTGGCAGCATCAATTGTCAATATATGTCCCTGGTCTGTAAAGCCAATATCGGAGGCAAAATCAATATCAACAACTTGCACAGCTCCATCATTGTTGAAGCCAGCCTAAGTTGGAAAATTGATACTTTAAGTTAAATATTATCAAAAGCAAATGGCAAAATGATACTCCATCTTTGGAAAGACATTACACTGAAAATAATATTTTCTAGTTTGAAAAAGAGGAAGATCGTAATAAAACATTCGTTTTTACTAAATATTTTATCAACAAAAATTCACGTTTAGAAAGATCACGCAATAATTTTATGCAGATATAAGATGCTCATGCATCAATGACACAAAATAAGTCTCACTCATCAACAAAACACAGCATCTATTCTCAAACTGTAACTGATGAGGTCAGACATAATAACAGCACAGCAGTCTCATAAGTTTAAATTGAAAATAAGCAAATTATATTGAAAGGATATTGTGACCATCTGAAAAGGAGATCTCATGGTAAAATCTTTTCTGATTTTACACACAATTCTACCCACAAAGGTAATGTTTCAGTATTTGGTGTAGGGGCTTAGAAAACATAGTATCAAAGTTATTATTTGTAAGACTGAAGTTTAATCTTAATCATAGATCAGATACCTATAGCTTCTCTTCACCAATACACATTAACTCATTAATGATAACTGAAAAAAAAAATTTATCTTTAAAATCATAACCATTGTGTTTCATTATTTGGTAGTGGGGTTTAAAAAAAAAAATAGCATCAATTTCATTATTTAAAGGACTGAAGTTAAATCTTAATCACATTTTGTGCTGCCATGGAATTCACCTTTATATTCCATTTTAGTACAAGAGCCGATATTTGAAAGGTAAAATGAGAACACTTTAGACTGTAAGCCCCAGGCCCTGAATAATTCCTCTATCCAACATAATATTGAATTAATCACAAGTTCCCCAATGCTGTTAGGGCACAAGTGCAGACTCCAGAGTCCAGAATTTAATAGTCATCTTAATTCTCACCTTGTATTTAGCAACAAAAGGTGGGCGCTTGCCACAGATGCGTATGTTAGAGTTTAGATCCAAGTTGAGACGAACAGGTCTGGAGTATTAAAATACATTTATCTTGTTGCACTTTCATATGGGAAAATAAATGGAAAGCAACTTATCTTATCAGTTAAAAACAGTTACATGTTTTGCATTTCTAACTTTTTGTGTGTTTGTATTGAGACAGAAAAAGATTTTTAAAGGAAAGAGGGACTTTGTCTCTGTTTTTATGCTATGGCATTTGGTTTTCATTTTCAAAGAAAAAATACTAAGCCTTGACATATAGAAATGGTGCTCATCCTTTAAAGTGCAAAATAAAAAAAACATTCAAAAAGCATTCTGAAAGGCAATCAATAGATTTTTTTTTCCGTATAAAATCCTAAAAACTGAATTTCATTGTCTTTAAAGCCAAATAGGTCCATTGTTAGTCATTTGTTTTCAGACAGCCACAAAATTGTGTTTTCAATAATTACATAGAAACTTCAAAAAACAAGTACACACATGGCAAAAAAAAATAAATATATATAAGTTTACTACTGCTCCACCTTTGTCAAAATGTGTTCAATCAATTACATAAATTAATATAAGTTTGTCCACCAACAAAAAATTATGAGCATATTGAAAGGAAATAGAAAAGATTCCAATGATTGTCTAAATAATGAGTATCACTTTTAAGACAATTATTTTTTTTTCTCTGAATGTCAAAATATCTGTAAGACATCCTATATTAGGTTCTAATCCTGCACAAGCTTTTAGTCCAGAATAAACTTTTTTTGTTATAGATTTATTATGACAGGAATGTTATAGCAAGGCAATAATTTCAAGCCTTATAAAAAAAAATGCCGAATCAATGAACCAGATCAGTCAAATTGGTGCAACTACATGCAATAAAGTACTGGCTTACCTATCTGAAATATATGCGGCTAGAGTTGCAGCAGAGCTCAGCAGGGCTGGGTCAAAGGACTTGCCACCAAAACCACCTCCTATACGAGGGACTGTGATGTTGATACTGTGAAAGCAGAAAAGAATGACACTTTCAATGCTCAATAGAATGAAATATCTTCTTGCATTAGTTAAAGTAGCTATTGGCTTTAAAAAAAGGAACAACTCGTAATGGGAAAAAGCTGATTTAGACATCAATAGAAGAACAACTTTGATAATGGTATAACTATGTAATTAACATCATTTTGGGATTAGAGCCTTGCTACATTAAATGAGTCAGTGTTAGGTCCCTTAATATTAGCTCATTTTTTTATTACAAGGATCTATTTCATGCTAAAAAATTTTAGAGATCCATTGAAGGTGTACTGTCTAAGTTGAATCAATCCTTTGCTTTTCCTAATTCAGAATTACTCACTAGTTGAAAGGTTTGCCAATGATCTGTGCAGCGGCATGGTGACACATGTCACTGTATTGTGTTGATGAGTACAAGTCAATTCCATCTTCAGATGGAACTGCTAAGGACACCTGATAAGATTTAAAACCAAAATTGATAAATTACTTTGTCATACTTCAGAATATACAATTATACAGCATAATTTAATAAATTGTTCACATCCATGCAGGAGCTATTAGAATTGTGGACAGCATCACAGATACTTCCTTTCCTTTACTTTAATGGTGATAAGTAGGTTCAAAACTATCAATTTATGTTTTCTCAGACATCCAATTATCTTAAACTAAAAGACCATTTTTATGTGCGATAGAAAAATAGTGATTCAGTATAGTTGATATGTTATCATTAGTGAGAAGGAGTGCTTGTTGATTTCAAACTTTCTACTACCTGTAATTGTCTCAATCTCTAAATAATTTAGCTTGAAAATGTCTTGGAAAACAGATGCCCCTCAGTAAAGAAATCAAAATTTAATGTTGACAAAATATCACTTTCACTCCGAGGACAAATTTCAAATTGCAAAGTGACCACTCCCAATGAACATTATGAGCTTCTATTTGAATACACGAAAGAGCAGGTAATGAGCAAATTACCTTTAGTTTAACTATTATACATCAGTGGTTTGTCAAATAAACATTGAATCTTATTTCACCAATTATCAACTACAATTTTATTTCATAATTCTAGAGGTCATTACTTGATTGGAAAAAAACTTTGGAGATAATTTCATAATATAACACATGTCATCAGAATAAGATGCATTTAGAGAAACACTCGTAACTTCATTAATAGATAACAATTACTTGGGTCTCCATATAAAAGTGGTACTGAGATCCCATTCTGATTGTGCCCTCAACTGTATGATCTACTGTACTCCAGGCCTCTGAGAAAACAGATCAAAGGTTACAGAAATATTAGAAGCGTTGTAGGAATCGTAGCGCCATGGTACCTTATTAGTACTAGTAGGTCTAGCAGCAGCAGCAGCAACAGTAGTAGTAGTAGTAGCAGCAGCAGCAGCAGCAGTAGTAGTAGTAGTAGTAGTAGTAGTAGTAGTAGTAGTAGTAGTAGAAGAAGAAGAAGAAGAAGAAGAAGTAATACTTGTAGTCAAATAATATGGTGATGATAATAATAATAATAATAATAATAATAATAATAATAATAATAATAATAGTGATGATGATGATTTTCTTCTAAATTTGTCATACTTTCAAAGGTAAGATGTTGAAATTCAGGTTCGACTCTTTGTAATAGTGGAAAACTGATGATTCTGTACTATTTAAAGCATTTAAAGATCCTACTTAACACATTATAAAACTATGGCAGTATAAAAAGTACTTTCAAGTGCAATACCTTGCTATAAATTATGACTGCCCAATCTATCCAAATTATTTAGCCTGGTTATCTTAAAAAAATCCCTAAAACTGTTCTGGAAAATTTGTTGAAATCATTCTAAGAGTAGACATCTTTAGGAATCACTACTTTGAGAATATGTTAAAAAGCTTTAAACAAATGTAATTCCAAGAAACTAAAGCAGAATTAAGTTTGCTAGAATGGATCACCTTTTTATTTCCCTACTTCAAATGAAAGTAGAGAAGTTGGAAGCATTTGTAGTAATTTTAAATTGGTAAATGATAAGACAAAGTTATGCAATATTATAGAAGATATAGAAAACAAGAGTCTTTTGATTTAGGTTAATCTTGTCAATGAAGCATTAAAAAAATAATGTCGCACATTAAAAGTACTTAAATACAATAATAGGAAGCATGAACAAGTATATAAGAATTGATAAGCTAACCTGGAATCTAAGAATAGGCCAATGTGTGATTTCTGAAGTTAGGAAAGGACTGAAAAAAACATTATCCTTTTTTTTTGGCAATAACGTATCTTGCTGTTTTATATGGATGAATGCTGCTTTCAGTATTGGAAAAATGAGTTGGAAAATTTAGATTTTTTATTACTGTATTAATTTTGAGTTACCCTGTGGCCTAAACATTGGAAAAGAAGGCAATGAATCATAAGCTTAATTATACCATCAGGTTCTCCCACTACAACAGTTTTGCGCACATGCTTGAACTCCATGTCCTTGGCCAGACTTTCCTCAATAGTCAGAACTGGAGGACGAATTTCTGAGTAGGTCACCTTCACCCTTTTTGCACCTTCATTGGCTGCACTTTGAGTTTCTATAATGGTGAAACATGGGAATTTTCATAAATAAGACTAAGTAAAGAGGTCTGTGCCTATAAAAATCTTGAAATTGGCTCGACTATATTTTTAATTATATTAGCCAGTTCTAAGTGAATATTGTACCAGCCCTTGCAATAATATCAATAAAATATTTTAAATATTTCTTCCTTTGTTTCTCTGCTTCATTGACTTTGCACGCCTTTCCAAAAATCTTAAAACCATGAAAATGGAAACTAGCATGTGTATCACAGTATCATTTACATATATTACAAGTTCATGGGAACATCTTATTTATGTGAATTTTAAATTTTGCATTCTCCTTTGAATCTACTGCTTGAAAACATTGTACAATTATGAATCAATGAATACTTCTACTAATACTATCATGCAAAAAGAACCTTTTGTTTTGTTATTCCACAATATTCAAATCTCATTCAACTATATTTCTTATTTTCCTCTTAAAATTCTTAAAATTAAAGGGTTTGATTGAGTACTTTTTTATCCATTTTTAAATACCAAAAAAAAAGAAAAGACAACTAAGATATATCCCTGTTCCTATTTATGCAAACAAATATATTACGATATGGATGTCTAAATATTGAGTGTAATAATGATATTCACCGTTTTTTTTTATACTTTCTTGGCATATCTTTATGTTTTTGGATACTCCTTTAAATCTAAAAAGTTGTTGGAAAAAGGAAAAGAGGTTCTTCAGATCATTATTTTTTACATAAGAGAAGTAAAATATTTCAACATAATACTATTTTTGGTCCTTACCAGCAAGAATGAGACAAAGGGGTTGACCATTGTAATAGACCTCCTTGCTTGCAAAGACCTTCAAAGTACAATAAACATTCTCAATTATTACTCCAAAAGAAGCTATTCAGTCCTAACATGAACAGTATAATATACTTTTTAAAAAATTGACTAATTGTAGTATTTCAGTAAAACAGAGCAAGTGTTTATCCTTGCTAGAACCATTTTCGCATTGCATAAAAAAAATTCAATAAATTGAAATAGCACACAACAGATGTACATGTATTAAGCTTCAAAAAGGCAAGAAATTATGATACATACAGTGGAGCACTGGTTCTTTGAATTCATCAGGGAATTTTTTTCATGTATGAAGAAGTTGTGTTCGAACAACAATTCTTTATTTAGCACTGGGGCCCTGAATTTGCGTTTTGGACAGTTTTTCGTGAATATTTTGAAGTTCGCTAACAATGTTTAGAGATTTACTGTTTCCATGGCTTTATCCATGCAATTCAGAGCATTAAGGGGATACCTGATTTGCTGTATTTTCTCTACTTTTAATACTTCAAATAGCGAACGGAAGACAGATAGCTCTGAACGAGCCAATTTGTCATTCCCAACTCCTTTTATGTAAAACTTGTCTGCAAACCCCAGCACTTATCAGATCTCGAACTCTTGATGCTAGATCTAGATCTAGACTCTAAATCTCGCAGTGACAAATTTTTTTCTAGCTAGGGATACATTCAGTCTAAAGCCGACATTCGAATACAATAACCTTGCTTGTTCCTGAATAATCTTTAACCTAGACAAGGGATGTCTGTCAAGGCAAAGCTAGGCATATTTACACTAAAGGACAGCACAAAGAATAGAAGGTGGAGCTATCTGGCATCCTAACCATCAATAAAGAGACTGGTCCCACCAGTTTTTTTTCACACCTATGTACTGATTGAGTAAGGAAGGGGTGGAGGCAGAAAGATGTCATCGATACCCATGTCTTGTACACATTTAAAATCTTGGTTACAAATGGCCCCTTTGAAATTAGCAATAGACATAACATTGGTGCCGGGTGCAGAGGACTAAGCTACAGTAAGGTGGGGCGGGAGAAGGGGTGTCTCTCTCGTTGGCGACTAAGGATAAAAGGTTAGGCTGCCTGTCCACAAACTGTTTCTACACAAAAGGGAGAGATAAGGAGAGCTTGTTTGAAGAACAGCAACAGCTGTGCAGAGCGCTTGATTGAAATTTAAGATCTACAAATGGGATGAAAGTCACGGTCTGTCAAATTTCTTAGGAGGCAAACATTTCCTTTCTCTAATTGTTCGAAGAAAACATGATATAACTTTGAACTAGTTAGACAAAAATGGAGATAAAAAAGAGAATAAAGAGAGGATGAGAAGGGGAAAACAGATGAATTTGAGGAATTCGTGATTTCAAGGGATCCATGTTAAATCTAATCGTGTTTTAATTACATATATTTGTACAGTAGAAATTAAAAAAAAAAATGCACATTATTCAAATTAAAGCTTACTTCATGCTGGGGCATGTCAAAGAGATTGCCCCCAAATTTGTAGTGGTTTTCCCCAATGATGTCCTTGGCCGAAAGAAAGTGAGTAACTCCAGGCAGTTTCTGTTTCGGAAGACAAAGATGTAGAAACTCTTGTTTTAATAAATGAGGAGTATTTTATTAACACACACAATCAAATGCTTTCCATTAAGATTGTGCTTTTAGAAGATTTATTGAATAGTTTAAAAGATGTATTCTCTTCCTTATTCTGTTGATTCAATCTCGGAAAATCCAAAGAATATTGAAAATCAAATGCGCCTTTACACCTTGAGATGGAACTCAAGATATCAGTTTCATTGCTTCACGTCATCTTGATAACACATGACAACCCATTGTTCCATTCATATGTGTGATAGTTACTTTGCAGAATAAATTGGAATATGAGTGTGACAAAAGATCAAGTGTGTTGTGAATGTGGTAAACACTCAGAGGTCTCTGTTTTTTAAATTCATACTTTTTTTTTCGTGAGAAGAAACCGTGTAAATGGTTTCTCATAGAGGATTCCAAATGTATAATTTGCTTTTTAGCAACCATGAATATTTTAGAAAATTACTCAGATTTTTATTCCTTTATGCAGCAAAATTTGAATAAACCACATTTGCGATTTATTTAAATAGTCATTCTTGATACAAAAATTATCAGCAGATGACTGGTATCTTCAAAACACTTTTGATTCATTGTACAATCATCAAATCCAGAGGATTTTTGCGTTTCCGTTGACGATGAGTTGAATATATATGGATCAATTAAATATTGTACAATCATTTGGAAGATGTAAAGCACACTTAAGTATGTAAAGTTTATATATAATCAGAATGGAAGACATTACTAATAAGAAATTATCTTTTACAATTTTTAATAGATGTTTCATAGAAAACTTGCAAACCTTATTGTCTATAACTCAAAATGTGAAAAGACAACTTTGATTTGTTTGCAAATTGGAAAATTTGCACTTGCTGAATCCCAAAGACATTTTATGGATTACTAGTCAGAAAACAATGTGGTCCAGTACTTAGGAGCAACATTTTTACAAAAAGAATGGCATAATCGGTTCTAGATCTGCATCTTAAAATTAGCACAAGGGAAATTTAATTATGTTCAGACATGGATATAGATTTATTTAAATCCCTGATTAATTCTAAGAGGTATATTTGTATAGCGACCCCACAAAATGAGATGTTTTGTGGCTGAGAAATGTTCAGGTTAATGCAGTTTTTCTAACAAAAGCTTGAAAATTTCTGCTTTTTATGCTATCTTTACTTCTTGCTTTAATAATGTTTCAGAAATAAAAGAATCCTCAACAAGAATTCTTGAGGAAAGTGATATTTTCCCAACCAAGTAGTTGTCTGCTGCAAAATGTCCCATTTGTAAATGTAGAAAACTTAGCATCTAGTTCAGACTACGAACAAAATAAAAGGTCATATTGAAAGAATATGTTGCTAGCTAACTTTCTCTGACGAGAAGAAAGAAAACGACAACAAAACAATTGGAGGACTTAATCAAAAGGAAGGATAAACAGATTTAATTGATTCAAACTTATTTCTAAATATCTAGATCAATCGATTAAAAAAAACAACAACCCACAAGTAACTTTTTGCCGATTAAATTTCAACCTAGAAATCTGCTCCCCTATAAAAATTGATTCTAAAAAGTTATATGTAAGTCAAAGAATAAGGTGAAACAATGAAAATTTGAAAAAAAAAACACCTTATTGTAAATCGTGTTGTATCTTGAAACCTTTGGATAATAAGAATTATAGTATTCTGGAAAATTTGAAGTTTCATGGTTATGAGGCTACCTAGCTCTCGCAATAAGTACGGTCAAAACTATTTTTGTACACTCACCAGTGCTTCAGAGGCATCAAGAGATTCAATAGTGGCTGAGGCAACATCGGCTAGAGTGAAGGCTGCATAAAGCTCATTTTGGACTTTGGGCATGTCATTCACATATACAGCTTCTCCTGATGCCTGTTGGAGCAAAAACCGAGCAAAATCATAAAAAAAAAAATTGCAAGTGTTTAATGTTGGTAGAAAGGAACAATGATCCTTTCATCAAAGCTATGATAAATTCATAAAATTGAAAAATATGAAGGATCTTTCCTTGAAATTGCCAAAAGGAAAAATGAAAATAAATGTATGTGTACCTGTATCCCATTCATCTTATTAATAATATAAATAAATAAATATTTTCAAACCTTAGGCCCAAGGAAATAACTAACTATTTTGTCTATCTTCAAAAAGAGACAAGTATTTCAGAGCAACAGCTAAGTGTATATCCTGCATGACCACTTTGATTTACTCACTTATTTTCAGAATTTTTGATAATAATATAACCTTAGTTTGTCAGCAGTAATTAAATAGAAAATGATCTTCTTTGATTTTATTTTTTATCTTTTGTCATAACAATTCTTTTTTCATTTCCTGCGTATAAAAAGGGAACTCTCATTCAATTATTCAAATATACTGACTTGAGACTTTACATGATAGACTCATGCTTTCACAACAAAGAGAATAAGTCCATATCTTTTATTTAAAATACATTCAGAGAGTGTATACACAACAGGCATACTAATCTGGATCTTTCAATACAGAATGTTCCGTATATGTTTTCAAGACATAGTAGTCATACGATAACAGATTGCACTAAGTGCATCCACAAGAAACCATAAAGTTATAATTCATTATAAAAAATTAAGTGATTTATTAAAAAAAAGGACTTCAAGGGTATTGAAGTCTTTTCAAATTTTCAAAACCATGAATTCTTCTCATAAATTTCAAAAAGGCAGTAGAGCCAACATTCCATTTTTTCATATATTATACAAAATTAATTTTCAATAACAATTACTTTACTGCTCCAAGATAGTTAAGACCTTCTGCCCATAATCATTAGAATCACTTTGAACACAAAAAACAAAACAAAACAAAAAAAAAACCAGAAAAAAAATTATTCATCAGATCATATTATGTACTCTTCCCACAATTTTTATTTTTGATGTCATATCCATGCTCTTAGTAGGTCTATTAGTTTTAGATTGTTAACTGTACTTTCCCCATCTCTGAGAGTCATACTCTTCCTAATGAGTTACAAAATTCTGATTAAAAGTGCTGGGTTTCTCCTATTCAAATTTACCTGTACAGCTGCATCCATTTTGGGTCCAGCTCTTTTGAGAGGGAATTCATGAGACATCTCCTGGAAGGTTTGTATGCCAGAGGAGAGAGGGCGATGGAGATCATTTGGACCTGACCATACTTTAGAGCCTCGAGACTTATGAAGGCCGAGCAAGACCTGAACCAAGAATAATGCATATGAGAAACCCTTCTTATGGAAAATATACAGATATAATTTGCAATTGATTGGTTGGTATATTCATATCTACATAAATATAACTTAGATTTTTTAGCACAATAAGTACAAGCCTCCTTTGGAATGGAATGGCTAGAAACATAATACCTCAAATTTAATAACCAATAATTCAGGTTTTCAAATCTCTTCAGTCTTGTCTTTGAAGCTTCAAATACAAACAAAAAAAATTTTTGAAAAATTCTCAGACTTGCAAACCATGAACACACACACCAAAATAAAAAAAAATGATTTCTAAGAGTTGAATATAAAAACTTGTTTAATTCTGAACAGTTTGATTTTAAGAGAAATTTATCTTAGAATCAAGTAGTCTTTAATATGATCAAAATAAAAAAAAAGTTTCTCTCATCTTAATATCAAACATTAGTCAAAGCTGATTGTGCAAGTCATCTAGGAATATAGGCAAATCGGTTTCCTTGGTGGAGCTACGTAACATTAAGTAGAATCCTCAATATGCCTAAATCATAATAATTATGTTAGTTTGCTTGTATTCTCCTTTTCAAGCAGTGAAGGTGTGAACCATTCATAACTTTTGAACAACTCAATTATTCAATTCAAAAATTTTAAAGATCTTAGTGAAGCTAAATAATCCTTGCCATCATTTGCGTTTTTTGGATTAAAAAGTATTTGAAACCTTCGTAGTATGATATAAATTAAAATGTGAATCACCTTGTACAGCAGACCTCCAGCCAGATCTTTCCTGTATTTTGCTGATGTCTCTAGAGGACTTTCAGTTGGCTTAAGTTCATCTCTGATTAAAGCAAAAGCCTCTGAAGAAAAAATATTTACGTTGAACAAAATTTTGAAAATTAATGAAGTTTGATGAGTATTGTCCCTTCAAAAAAAAATACAAAGAATGCAGTTTTATAGAGACTTTTGTTAATTTTTTTGTTTTAATTTTGCCAGCTGCTTTACATATTACTAAGTTGGCAAAATCTGATTAATACAAGCACAATTTGTCAGGTCCTTGGTATCTGAAAAGTTACTGTGGAGGAAAAAAAAAATATTATTTTGTGGGAATGGTTTATGAACCCTTTACATTAAGCTATTTGAAATAACAAAATGCAAAAAAAAAGTGAATACACAAAGATATCAAGGCACAATCATTTAAATTTACAATGAGCTTTGCTTATGATACTTTTGAAGAAGCAACTTGGACGTCCAAACACTTTTATTGCTACCTCCTTACATATTTTACTCTCTATGAAAAAAAGTTAAGAAAAATACCTTTTATGACACCAATTGAAAGTGTTTTATTTGCCAAAAAATCTTCTGTTTTTGTTGCATGGATCTGAAAAATAACAAAATTCAAGCTTAGTTTTCAACTTCTTTTTTGTCATCAATGATTATTACAAGAAAACAGGCGTTTTTTTTAAAACATGAACTGGATATACATTTACTTTAAGCCCTAAAAACGATGCTCAAACTATTTACTCTGCTGTAGAAATTTGACAACCAGCTAAGCTATATAGATCCTAAAATTACTTTATTTGAGATTAATTTAAAGCCCTTCCTAATCTCTCACAATATATACAAAATAGTTAGATATTTGCTTTTTCCTTTAGCATAGCATGTGTCATGGGCTAACCCATAATACTCTGTTAAACTTGTAAAAGTCATATGTCTTGATGAAGTTACGAAATACAGCAGTTCTTTTTTTGAAAAATCTACTGTTCTTTCTTCTTTGTATTTTCCATTTATCAAATTTGAATAATATCATACATTATGATAATGAAAATAAAAAAAAACCCACTAAAACAAAAAAAATTTCTTTCCTTGCAATAATGTTAAAGGCAAACTTTTATTTCCAAATGATGTACATTTGTGTTAACATTATTTGTAACCCCATAAGTACAAGTTGAAATACAAGTTCAAATGAGCACACCTATCCCCAAAGGGTCACAGCAAAGGTCTCAATTCTTTATATTCCTAACAAAAATATATGAATAAATTTTAAAGACGCAAATCCTTAGCTTTCATTGTCTTACTTGTTCAGATTTTCTTTATGGAAGATATTATTGCCAGATCAGAGTGTCACCAGACTTCGGTATCAATCTATCGATTATACTATTGATGTTATTACTTATTTGCATAAATTAAAACTGAGCTAACTCAGCTGTATGAGACAAAAGTTTCCATATGATAGCTGCCAGAAAAGACTATGATTTATAAGAAACATTGATGTGGCAGCAATCAATAAAACCTTACCAATTAATGTCTTAAATTAAAAAAAAAACAGCATTGGGCTGCATATCCTTTCTTACTGTATTAGCACTGATTCCTCCAAGTACAAGAGATGGGCGTCCTTTGATGGTGAGTCCATCTACTGGGATGCCAAAAGCCGCATTAACATAGGCATGTGCATTCTGAGGAATGTGAAAGGCAGAAATATTGATAAATTACTATAGGAGATCGCATAACTGCTTTTAGAAACTAAGACATTGGATTTTGTAGAAAAATTTTCCTTGCATCTTTGTAAAAAGACGAAATAAAGTCTATGTTTAATTTCCTAATTACACATAGATTTGAAAGAAAGGCTATTAAAACAGCAAAATACAAAGATTACTAGCATTACATTTCGTTGAAACTTGCATGGGATTAATGAAAAGAGATTTTTTTTTAAACTATTCAATTTAACATGAACATGACCTCATAATAAAGGAAAAAAGGAATGAAATATTTTAAAGTCTTCATTTTCTATTGAAACGAAAATGAATAAGACAATATTTAAAGTTACAATATCAGTTTTGTTAAAGCAACAAAAAATGAGATAATAGTTCCATAATAGGGATATCTGTAAAAATAAATGAAATTTTTTTCTTCAAAGTGCACATTTTGAAGTACCAATCTAACAGTGTAACATTGTACTGATTTAAAATAATGACAAGGCATATATGTTGTGTAGAGAGAGTCAAGTTGTGAAGAAACAATAATAGATAGAGCAAAAGTATGAGTAAAAAAGACATTCTCAATCAACATAATCATGGATAAAGACATATATTTGTATTTCTGATGATTAATTCAAGGGGAAGAGACAAGCCAAACACCTTTGGATTAAGCACCCTTGAATCAATTTTACAACTAACCTGCCACCTGGGTGTGACCTTGAAAGATTTATAGTGGACATTGTCAGCCAGACTGGGCAGGATAATCGCAGTGAGGACCTTGTCACCCATCTTCAGCTTAGTCAGTAAATCTAATATGGGCGTAATGCTTTTTTGACCACTGGCAGTGTCTTTAATCACAAAAGAAAAACAAAAGAGTGGGAAACAATTGAGTATTAAAACTGTTAAATCAAGAAAATTCTTTATTAAACATTGATTTGAAAAAAAATATCATTTACAATGATTTTTGAAAATAGTTCCAACAGACCTATTAGATTATGGAAGTTTCCCTTATACATAAAACAAAATAAGAAAAATTGTTAAAATGCTCATTGTGCCGTGAATAGGGTGTATATAGGTTTTCATTCTCAATTAGACAGCTAAATTTGTTCCTCCTTAATTGGTCTTGCTTGTTGAAGACTTCCCATATAAACTTTTACTTCTTTCAACATCTTTGATTTCAATGAATATATTAATTCTACTGCAGCCTTAATACAATTTTGTAATATTGATATTTTTATGAAATCAATATTACCAAAGTAAAAAAAACCCATCAAAGCAACCATTGAATTGCTGTTTTTAAATATTTCAAAATTAGCCTCTGACTCAAATTAAACATTTGATGACAATTGAAATTCTCAATAGCATGATCGGCTGGCAGAGGGCTTTTGCAATAACTCACTAACTTTTAGTCTCATGTAGATAGAATTTATTGAGGTATACATGTGCTTCATTGACAACACAGATGCACTAAAAGTAATGAGAGATAGAGATGCGTAGAAGGTCATGATCAACTATGCTAAGGAGCAAGGCATCTGGTTGATTGCTATTGAATGTGAGTGTAAGAAGTCTAACAATCTCAACACACAACAATCAATACAGCTGACATAAGGAAGCCATACTGAGATAAAAAGAGACATATTTTTTTATTGAAGTAAGGAGAAGTGAGATTCACAATTAAATGGCCAAAATTTTAAAAAGTATTGATAGTAACGCACCATAAATCTCCAAATTAGCT
>JAWDGP010002164.1:57500-135000 GCA_033675545.1 Elysia crispata | reverse complement strand
TCCTTATAGACATAATTAAGTATTTGGATCTTAAGACCATCTGAGGTGCATTGATGTGATGGCAATAAAAAAAAAAAGAAAGAATGAAAAAGACAAAAACAAAAACAACAAGAAACAAACTTTTATCTACAATTCTACAGGTAAAAAGACACGACGAAAAAAACAAGAAAAGAAATTCAAAAATAGGAATCTAAAAAAAACCTCATTGGTGGAATACTTGCGACACTTTAAGAATTGCCAGAAAATCTTCTTCTACTTTTTATGAAAATATTCTGATTTGGAAACAGAGAAACAAACATAAAATACATAAAACACATACACAAAATAAAAAACAAACAAACCCAAAACGTTGAAATGTTCATAAATTTTATACGAAGAACGGCTGTTGCTGTATTTTAACTGACAGGAGATATGCAATCCTCCACCTAAAGCAATCACAAGTGTTTTAAAAGTATGCTCTGCACAAAAACTTTAAAAAACTTAATAGTTTCTGCGTTACATGGTTAAATGTTTGAAAAGTTGAACTTGATTGTGTTGGTTTTGTTTTTCAAAATAATTTTCTTATCTAGGAATGTTTAAGAATTTGAACAGCTTAAAAGGTGCTACACTCAAAGTATCTTATCCTGAGGTAGAAAGTTTGCAACATATTTGTTCAAAGTCACCGTCTTTTTCTTCTCCCTATACTCCTTCTCATCCTCATCATTACTACTACTACTACTACTACTACTACTACTACTACTACTACTACTACTACTACTACTACTACTACTACTACTACTACTACTACTACTACTACTAAAACCACTACTACTACTACTACTACTACTACTACTACTACTACTACTACTACTACTACTACTACTACTACTACTACTACTACTACTACTACTACTACATTATCTTCATCATCATCATCATCGGCATATGTTACATAAAAACTGTGCTCACCGACTGCACACTATACGTCTCCAGCCTGTCCGACTCTGGCGTAGCGTGAGTGACAGTAACAGCACAACAACCACAACCGGCCTCATGACACATGACCTTGGTGCCCTTCAGACCGACCGTCTCCCGGAGATACTCGTTCAGGGTTGTTGTGGCCGGGAGTGTCAGAGGCACTGTGTAGATATGGAGCGTTAAAAATAGTCATTTCAGTGCAAACTAGAGATATTTTTGGAGCGTGTTGAGCGAAAAGATAAAGGAGAGATGACAAAGACTTCAAAACACGAAGACCCAAAAAGAAGCGGGACATACCGGCATGGCGGTATTTGTAATTGTAACTCTTTCCACGCCACTGGCACCCGATGAGTTTTCATTTAGGCAAGTTCAAGGGGCAACCAAATTCAACTCTATGATGTCTAGATATTGTGAACTCCCAGCATTTTCGCGTTTACATTGGATTTTGGACTTGTAAAACGCTGAACCTTGAATATGACGATACAAGGCATTCTCGATCCACTTCTGCCTTGGATTATGCAATTCATGCAAGGTACGAAAAGACTGTTAGACCCACATGGCTTCACGGTTGTAATTTACAAAACGCCGGAAAATGCAAAGCAGGTGTCATATACCACTGTCATTATTTCCTTTTCTAAAACAACAGGCCAGTATATGTCAAATGCTTGAGATATCATGTTCAGAGTATCCTTTACCGAGGTCAGTTCGAAGGAAATAGCATAAAGCTTCACCAACACCGGCCAGAGCTGCTAATGTCAATCAAATACAGCGCCACATGAGTTGAAACAAAAAACAAAAAAAAAAAAAATCACAATAAAAACATTCACAAAACGAAAAAAATTGCTCAAAATCGAAAACGAGAATCTTACTTGCCGATGTAATTGGCATTTATAACAAGAAATCAAACAGTTTGAAGCTCATTCTGTGTTATAAACGCCGCAAATGAAAGAACGTATGAGGAATATTTCACTTGTAGTCGTAGAAAAGACTAGAGATACAAGTTTCTTTTGGCTTCCCCCAAGACTTTTTCATGGGACCCACGCTTCCAAATTTCACTTTGACCAAATCTAAATTAAACTAAGGAAAAGAACACCAAATGAAGTGGTCTACGATGCGGAATATGTAGGACATGCTTGCTCACCTAGATAAATTCTAGAATTTATCCAAAAACACCTTCAAAACTCATTTAGGATGTGACGAAATGGAAAGTCTCTAAAAGAATAGTTGGTTAGTTTCGTAAAAATATATTTAAAGACCCTTTTAAACATGCAGTAACAATATTATATAGATAGAAGCGGGTTGTCATATGAATTCCCACCAGAAAGTACACCTCTGATTACTTTTTTGTGCATTCTTGGTTTATATATAATAATAGTTTAGAAGAATTCAAATATAGAAAAGAACAGTACGGAATTAGCTGTCTTTTCTTGATGAAAAGATATGAATAAAACTAAGTAAGAAGAAGGTGGAAAAGATGCGGTTTTTTTTTTAATTTTGATGGGGAAGAGGGAGGGGGAAAAGTTCTACTAGAAGAAAATATCAAGTTACACCAGAATAGGCCTATGATAATTTTATCTGTTCTTGCATCATAGACCAGATCATAAGCCTGCTATCTATATCTTGCAAAAGAAGCAAAATTCGACGATTTTCATTGAAACTGGCCTAAACAAAACTCGCCCATAACAAGGGCAGAAAAGTCTTTCTCAGCTGTAAAATGCTAAGCTTTTGGAGAATCTTTGAACACCTTTTATTCAGAGAGCAAAATAGACATCCCGCATACATAAACTTGCAGGGGTCCATTTCTCCCATGCGGTAAAATAAAGATTAAAAAAAAATATCGGGGGACGACCCCATAATGTTAAGCCATCTGCACTAAAAAAACCAAATTCTTTACCAAACTTCTTAGAGACATCAATGGAGAGATAAAAGTGCTGATTCCACAGACCCAGGGGTCACGCCACTCCTGGTACTAGGACACGCATCAATGAATGCCGTAACTTATAGGCTTATCATATCAAAACGTTCCGTATATGAAGAACAAAATAAGATTACCCTAATTTTCTTTCTTCTCCTAAAATTATAGGACAATACGGCCCTAGGGTTATGATTAAACCAAAGAGATACTCCATTGAAAACTATGCTAAACAGTAGACTTTTATTAAAGTAAACAAAAAAGACAACTTTTCACGCCTTTGCCGAAAAGGATATTCTAAGCAGCAAGAATCTTGTTGACAGCGTGGAGAACTTGAACTAAACTTGGGGAGCGTCACGCACAGTAAACACAGGAAGTCATGTGTGAACAGGAAGTTAACAGAATAATTTAAAGGACGCACAAATCTTAATGTTTCCTTTTAACAGTAAAATAAAGGAGGTTAACGACCGCCGAGGCGTGGATGTGAACAACCATGAACTGAAAAGGGTTAAACAAGCTTTCGCTGAACTCCACGCCCAGCCCTATCCCCATTCATCTCCATCTGCCTTTCCAATGAGAGAAATAATTAAAAAAAAAAAAAAAAAAAATTAAAATTTAAACTGTTTTCGCAACAGTTCTCATCTTTCGAAAATATTTTCGCAACGAGTTGAAAATTTTAAGTAATGAACTTGCTGAGTAATCTATTCCTTAAAGATTGAGTGAGAAACAATATATTATGCGCAAGTATTTTTAGAATATAGTCTAAGTTCCATGGTTTTATAGAACAGTAGCGCCAGTTAGGGTTATCAAAATTCAAACTGAGAGTCTATGAAGCCTTTTTCTACCATGATTGTGTAAAGACGCCGATATTATACTTATTCTTTTAAGCCTGGTTGAAATTGCATAGACTTATTTTTAAAAAAAAATCTGTAAGTCGAATAAGAAGATGTAATAATTAAAATTGTGAAGAAATAAAGACTAAACCAAAGCACATTGTAAAATAAGATAGTTAGGTTTAAAGCACAACGATAACAAATCTGATAAAAAGTTCAATCAAATTTGAAGACAAGTTTCGAATTATGCTTAATAACTCGTTATCCGATATTTTCAAATTCCTTCCTACCAAAGATGGAGTGTCATATCATTTAATCTAATCATTAAAGAATTCTTCTCGGGTATCTACAATCTCATTAGAAACGAAATTAATAAATATCGTAAGTAAAT
Organism: Elysia crispata; assembly: GCA_033675545.1. Classification (NCBI taxonomy): domain Eukaryota; kingdom Metazoa; phylum Mollusca; class Gastropoda; family Plakobranchidae; genus Elysia; species Elysia crispata. The sequence goes on along the minus strand of JAWDGP010002164.1, from coordinate 130,907 downwards.
TTCAAAAGAACCTCGTAGAATGAACTTACCGATGTGCTCCTTGCCATTGATAAAACACCGAACATCCGCCATTGTTTCGGATCGTACAAGTTGAGTCTCACAGGCAAAGTCGTTTCAAACCTTAAATGACGGATACGAAGAGGAATTTATACCGGGCACATACATTTTCTTGATATTCATACCGGTCCTCAATTTGAAGATTAGGACATGGTCCTGGTGGATAAAATGATATAAGAGACATAGGTGGGGGGAAAAGGAAATCAAGGGACAAGTAAACTATAAAGCTACACTAAACAAGGACAGACATAATAAGGTAGACCGATGTGAAAAAGAGAGAGAGAGAGAGAGAGAGAGAGAGAGAGAGAGAGAGAGAGACAGAGAGAGAGAGAGATAGAAAGAGAGATAGATAGATTGATAGCTTGATAGATAGATAGATAGATAGAGAGAGAGAGAGAGAGAGAGAGAGAGAGAGAGAGAGAGAGAGAGAGAGAGAGAGAGAGAGAGAGAGAGAGAGAGAGAGAGAGAGAGAGAGAGAGAGAGAGAGAGAGAGAGAGAGATTTACTTAGCTTGCATGTTTCACATGTGCAGATATAAAATTTAAAAATTATCTACATACATGCCACGGTGGCTGAGGGCCACACGGACTGAACGTGGCCAGCTCAAGAAGCACTTCAAGGCCGCAGTTTGAAGGCTTGCCTCTATCGGAGCGTCTGTTATATATAACATCTAGATCTAGCCTCGAGATGTTATATAGAACATCTAGATCTAGCCTCGAGATGTTATATAGAACATCTAGATCTAGCCTCGAGATGTTATATAGAACATCTAGATCTAGCCTCGAGATGTTATATATAACATCTAGATCTAGCCTCGAGATGTTATATATAACATCTAGATCTAGCCTCGAGATGTTATATAGAACATCTAGATCTAGCCTCGAGATGTTATATATAACATCTAGATCTAGCCTCGAGATGTTATATATAACATCTAGATCTAGCCTCGAGATGTTATATATAACATCTAGATCTAGCCTCGAGATGTTATATATAACATCTAGATCTAGCCTCGAGATGTTATATATAACATCTAGATCTAGCCTCGAGATCAAAGCAAGATTAACTTCTTAGAACTATGTTATCTAATCTTCCTCTCTTGTGCATTCACAGCTGTTTCGATCTCTCTCTCTCTCTCTCTCTCTCTCTCTCTCTCTCTCTCTCTCTCTCTCTCTCTCTCTCTCTCTCTCTCTCTCTCTCTCTCTCTCTCTCTCCCTCCTCCTCTTCCCTTTTCTGTGTTAGAACTATCTCATCGTTCCTCTGCGGGTGTATGTCTGACAGTCTGTTTGTCTCTCTGTCTGCCTGTCTGTCTCTGTCTGTCTGTCTGTCTGTCTGTCTGTCTGTCTCTCTCTCTCTCTCTCTCTCTCTCTCTCTCTCTCTCTCTCTCTCTCCCCCCCTTTTTTTTTTTCTTTTTCGTTTTTCGACTATCTTATCCACCGTCTGCGGATGTATGTGTCTGACTCTCTTTCTCTCACGTAAAACTGGGAGCATTGCTGGAACGATTCAACTAAAGATCACCGTTTTTAAATGCAAACAAGAGAAAGCTAAATAGACAGGAGGCAGATACATATAGAGACAAAAAGATAAATAGATAGATAGACACAGAAATAGAGATAGTCAGATAGATAGATACGTAGAGAGAAATAGAAAGAGATAATAAATGTGCGTACATGTAGAATGCTTGCAAAATACAATAGCAGTTTTTTTTTTTCACCTTACCCCTACTGTAAGGCTTTTATACTTTAATAGGCTGCATTACGACCCTTATATTTCTATTGCCAAAAAAAAAAAAAAAAAAAAGAACATCTTGTTTTTCCTATCCCTACAAGGCGGGTCATGTTGACCCGATAATAGTTGTGATTTCTAAGATAACTCAGCAATTTCAAGTGGTTTCGCAATCCATGGGATGTACTTGAGATCCACATTACTATTTATGTTTATTCCGTATCTTTTTCATTCCGCCTTGTCAAAGCATCTAACTTTGATCGCTATGGTCCGCCATGATCGCTTCAGTCAGAGCAGAATGGGAACAGCCTATGCCGTGTCGTAATGCATGTGCTGGATTCTAAATAGCTACCATGTCGTTGCCGACTTGTAAAAGCTGAACACAGAGGTATTGTTTCTAAAAATAGCATTTGCACGCAACCTCGGGTCAACATGACCCACCTTGTTGGGATATGGTTAAAACTCATATCCTTCTACTATTTATTTCGATGCTCTAAAACAATATCAAGCTGTCTTTTTTTAACCTCTGAATTAAAACGCACTTGCAAGAGCTAAAAGCAGTGCATTATCACAATAATAACCCGAAATACCGCGGTTTCATGCAATTTTATTGACTATAAGACAGGGTGATCTTTATCTAAAATGCCTGCTGCGTACAGATATAGTATGGTACATGTATTTAAGTCGCGTTTCTCGACAATTTTGTGAGAACTTGAACCAAAATGTCATAAATTTTACAATAATTCACAATGCTAATATGAAAAAGAGAAAAGAATTAAAACAGTTGCTTCCAAATTCGCAAAATAACTATTATGACACATTAAGAAGCTGGTTGTACGGGCCAGAAAATTTTCATGTTAAGCAATATTAATAATTTGACATTGGCAATAATCAGATCTACTAGTTGAATGATTACGAGATCTAGCCTACAAGACAGATTGAAACTGATTGCAAGCAAGGTAAACTTTCTAAGCACACCATCATGTTCAGCAAGACTAAAAAACATTAGTAAAGAAAATCCTTTACCTCAAAATAACATGCGGGGAGAGAAATTCAGACTATCCAAGATTGTCTGTTAAAAATTCTCCACTTCGTGAAATGTTCTAAGCCTCATAGATGCTAAGCCTAGACTCTAGATCTAAAGCCTAGCGCACAGTTACGGTACTGCTGAATCGTGTAGCCTACCGATTCTGTTCTTGATTTTCCAGTGTCAGCCAATATATTCCCTCCGCGAGGTCAAACGGCGAACCCACTGATGTATAAAAATAAAAATCATAACAGGTCACTGGGGTCACTGGGATCACTGGATGGACCTAACCCACACAGCGGGCAGCGAGAGCAAGATGCAAGCAGGCTAAACCATGGTCTCTTGCTGAACTTTCTGTCACTGGCATTTAGCACAACAGAGCTCGCATCTAACACAAGATTTCATTAACAAACCAAAGCAAATTGACAAGATCAGTTAAGGAAAAAAATTAGATAAGAAAAAAAATTAAAATGAGCCATTAAAAAAAAGGTTAGATACAAAATCTAGATAAACCATATATCCCCCTCCCTCCCCCCGATAAGGGAAAAAAATGTTAGATTCAAACAAAACTATATAAACAAAATTAGATAACCCGTTAGAAAAAAAGGGAGAAAAAAAGTTAATTTAAAACAAAACTTAGATACGCCTTTAAAAAAAAGGTTAGATACAAATAAAACAAGACAAACCATTAAATAATAACGGGTGAAGGGTAAAAACATGCAAAAATAAACAAGACTGTGTAATATAAATAATGTAAAGACATGAGGCGTTATGTGCTAAAATCTAAGCTTAATTATTTACCGTGACTACTGTTACCACATATCCCGCGCCCGCCCATTCTAAATTTTACTTTAGTACATCAGTAAAATTGCTTATTGAGAGAACTTCCGTGTCCATTACAGCACCTTCACAGGGTCTTCGTCCCACAGTGTTTCAAGTGACCATTACTGAGCGCGTTTGATCCTCGACAACTCGTTTAAAAAATCTTTAGATTGAGATAATTAGCACAGAGGAGAGAGAGAGAGAGAGAGAGAGAGAGAGAGAGAGAGAGAGAGAGAGAGAGAGAGAGAGAGAGAGAGAGAGAGAGAGAGAGAGAGAGAGAGAGAGAGAGAGAGAGAAGAAATATGTGTTCAACACGTAAAATAAACAGTATGGCTAAATATCAATGCCAATGTTAAAAGTGAGTAATAAAGGATGATCTAATTCATTATAGCTTTCGCAGCGACTCTGTCTCAGAGTGGAATCCAAGCTCTTCCACAGGGCTTTCGGGGTAGATTTTAGAATCAAATGGAGAAAGAAAGAGAAAGCCGGAGAAAGAAAAAGGAAAAGTGAACGCGTTAAAAAAAAAATGATATGTGTGTGCGTGTGTGTGAAATAAGATAGAGATGTTAAGCAGCCCTCACACGTTCAAACTTTTTCATCATTTGTAATGATGTAACAATATTGGACACTTTTTGGATCGTGTAGGAGCGGTATTGATAGCCTAAAAAGTATTGACGTCATTATATTGACAGATCTTTTGCAATGGATTTTTTTTGCACAAACCGCCATTATTATTTTATTGAGCGTATGTGGGTAAACATCAACATTTTGCGCCAATTTCACGTTTTGATTTACCGAGGGAGAACGAATCTCCATGGCACCATCTAAAGAAGGAAAAAATTGCTCCTTGAACTCATAGATGTGTATAGGAGTTTGCCTGCACTCTGAAAGATTAAAAGCGAGGAATACAGTGACAGACAGAAAAAAGACATTGCATGTGAGACTCTTCTAAACAAATATCACGAATACTATAGGGAAGACTCGAAAGAAGAGTTGAAGAAGAAGGTTAACGCATAAAGGACAAACTTCCGAAAAGAAGTGAAGAAAATCAACGACTTCTAAAAGTCGGTGGCCGGAGCGGTTACAACTTTGAGGTCTTCGAATGTAATCCCATTTTCCCAAAATCGGACGGTTAATGAGAGTCTGTCTGTAGGAGATATGGTCTTGCGCATATTAACTGTGTCTTATTTGCTGATGTGAGGTCCCACAAGCTCCAACATTTCGTCCAAATAATCTTCATTCACTCTTAAAAAGTTTTCATAATCAACTGACTCATTACTTCTCAACTCTTCCAATAGGTCACTATGACGAATGTTTGGCGTTTCAGAAACCACTGCTTGGCCCACTTACTTCGTTGCTTTTTTGTTTCGTCTTCGCTTGCTCGTTAGTGCAAGAGCTGATGCTGTTGCTCCGTCCATTGCGAGGTCTACGCCAAAAAACTGATTATTGCACAATATGTATTGAGCGTGCAGGGCAAACGTCAAACTGTCAATGATGAAAAAGTTTGTGCGAGTGTGGGTCGCTCTAGAGGGAGAGAAGAGAGAGAGAGTAGAAATAACTTGGGATATTTTCAGAGAACTTTAGTCTTGAAATATGACGAAATAAAATGGTACCGTATTTTTAGGAAAAATTTCATTAAAGTTTCTAAATTTGATATATATTTTTTTTAATATAGTCGCAAATGATAAAATGATTATGAATATGAGATGATTTTCCGCTAGCATGAGATGGTGGGATTCTTCAGATTTTTGACTTCCTATTCCAATTTTCCATTGATATTATGGTGGTGCCACATAAAATACTAGACCTAATTAGAGAGAGAGAGAGAGAGAGAGAGAGAGAGAGAGAGAGAGAGAGAGAGAGAGAGAGAGAGAGAGAGAGAGAGAGAGAGAGAGAGAGAGAGAGAGAGAGAGAGAGAGAGAAAGGGGCAAACTTCTTTTTAATAAAATTTTGATAATACTTCGAAGTCTGAATATAAATACTAATATGTTTGCAGAACATGGTTTTGCGATTGCATAAAAATTAAGATTTAGAAAGCAAAGCGCGCCGTCTAAATAATTCCACACCAATTTTCTTGCTGTTGGCTTTGACATCCTCCTGAAATAAAACAGTATTTCAGTAAAGTTGAACTCTAATGTACGGTGAAAGTAACAATGGTGGTTAACAAAATGTACATTCACACCCCGCAAAATCTCTGAATTTAGTGTTTACTTCAGCCTCCGCCCACAAGATACACTATTCATGAAAAGCATTCTAGCCTTAATTTTTTTTTTGTTTTTTTTTTTTTAAGAAATACCAAAGGATTTTTATCTGACTTTAATAAAAACGAGTCCAACTTTCACTCGATGTACAGACATAGACAATGCGTTTTAAATCAAAATGAAAGTTATTTTATAACAAACCAGTTTGTTATCTTGACATTTTTCTACCAGATTCTAATATTACCATTCCTTTTTTAAATCCTGATATTTGAAAGACGTCTTGTTGTACGTTGTACAAAAAGAGGGGTAAGCATGGGGGCATTGGGCTGTCTTGCTTTTTTCGATCGAAAAAATATTTGACGTTCATGCTGCACGAGTTTAAAGATCTGTTATATTAAAATTTGTACACAAAGTCTTTGGGAAGCAAAATATTTTAAGATCGACCCAAGACTTCTCAGTGTAGTTTTGCCTTTTCAAGACCTCCCAACCCTCCACCTCCTTTTACCCCAAGCCCACCTCTTCTCATGGTTTTATGCTTACACCCCATGATATAACATAGAGTTTAAAGCGCTATTTTGTGTGTCTAGTGGAATTTATTTTATAATGTGAGAAAAATTTATCCTTTTAGTTTCTGCTTAAGAAAAGAACTTCTTTTATGGCGTATCCATTGAAATCGCGCTACTTTGTGATGGTAGCTTATGTGACCCAGGCTTTCATAGTCCATGACTATCCATGGCCACCGGATGCTAGATCTCGACTTAACTGCACTTTTCACGATCTAATAATTTCCCAAAACCATTTCGTTCATCCACTGGTCTTGCCTTGTGGAATTTATTTGGATCCGAGAGAAATCCAGTCAAGCGATGTTTAAAAAAAAAAAAGAAAAGAAAAGACTTCTTTCAAACATCATAAATACATTGTTCATCAAGTTATTGTAGCTCCTTTTTCTTTAATTAATCGAGCAAGAAATACGCAAAACAAGAACTAAAAAAATATTGGTGGGTATCATAGACATCAGTATGTTTCTATGAAGATTTTTGTAGCAAAAATGTTTATTAGATTCCATAGCTACACTTTATTACATGTATAGTGCCTAATTTTTCCCCTTATGGACTTTGTTTTTCGATACGATACGACAGTTAGCTAAACTTATGATAAATATGATCTATCCGAATCCGTTTACACGTTCATTATACACGTATAACAGTAACATTTAATTCCGCAAGACAAAGCACACCTTGAAACGTAGGGCGTGAATTTTTAACCTTTTAATGATAGTTTTGAATCAAGAATCTTTAAATAAAGTTATTAGAAAAGTATAGAATAAGTTGCATGCATTTGAACCTACTTAGTGCTATTAGTGTTAAATGACGGAAGAGATGCAATTCTTAAAGAAAGAAAGTCTATTGTAAATCAAACTTCTGACAAAAAGTAGAGAACTCTACATAGATCTGCTAGGTGAAAATAAAAAAGGGAAATTTCAGTCAACGTTTCAACAGTTGGTTTGAAGACAGGCGGATGATATTTAGTTTAAGAAAAGAAAGGAACTTTTTTTGACTTCAGTCTTTCTTTAACAGGCAAAATGTTGGAACAAAAATATTAAAAAAACTTTATGTACTTTGACTAGCCAGGTTTGAAACGGACGACAGATGATCTGTACAAACCGACTTTGTAACTGTTACAGCTGCGCTGATAAAAAGTAATACCAACTGACCCAAATCATCAAAAAAACAGGCAGTGGAGGTTGGTGTTTTTCCTTGCTTAGTAAAAAAATTTGCAACCCATTTTACAAAGTAAACTCTTCTACATTTCAAACAAACCTGTGTCTGTTCTCTCTCTCTCTCTCTCTCTCTCTCTCTCTCTCTCTCTCTCTCTCTCTCTCTCTCTCTCTCTCTCTCTCTCTCTCCCTGCCTCTCTCTTCTCTCTCTCCCTGCCTCTCTCTTCTCTCTCTCCCTGCTTCTCTCTCTCCCTCTCTCTTCTCTCTCCCTTCCTCTCTCTTCTCTCTATCCCTCCATCTCTCTCTCTTTCTGCCCCTCTCTTCTCCCTCTCCCTGCTTCTCTCTCTAACTCTCTCTCTCTCTCTCTCTCTCTCTCTTCTCCCTCCCCCCCCCCTCTCTCTCTCTCTCTCTTTTCGTCGATATGACCAGTGAAATGAATTGATCCGTTTTAACATCAATTAATTAAGAAAGAGAGGGGAAGAAGGAAGAAAAGAAAGACTAGGGGGGATTTATATCTATTTTATAAAAGGCAACTATGGTTTCTTTATCCGCCATCTCCTTCCAAAAAGTTCTGATGTTAGGCTAAAAATGCATTTGAAAATACATACATTTATTGTAATTTAATTAGTTCATCAAAACGTATTGCCAAATTTGTTTTGATGAACCAAAGAACATTTACAAGACTGTTCTCAGCGGTTTTCAGTTTTCAAAGCGGGTTTTTTTTTTTAATATAACTTATTATTGTTTCATAAAATTATTGTTATATAAAGACGTAATATTATTATATTATTTTATTTTGATGGTGTGTAAAACTAGAAAAATTGAAAAAAAAAAAAGTTAAATGAAATCTGACCAACTCCAACGTAAAGACGTCATGGAAACATCGTCATCTTTTCTTCCCGGGCAGCAGTTACGAATGTAAACACTACTTCTGCTTCTATTGCATGCAGTTCCTAGTTCTATACAGCTGTTTAATATCTAAGACATCGACCAGATCCACTAGTTGTCAAAAAGGAACCAACCATTTTGTTAACTTGCCACTCTTAATTTATCTTGCATGAGTTATACAGTTTGTGACTAGAGCTAGAAAATTATAAGCTTTAACAATCCAGGGGAACCCCTATCAATTTAAAAAAAAATCAGGGCCTTGAATTTTTTTCCTCTGTGATATTGTCTTAGCAGGTGCACGTTTTTACTTTGTTTTGGAGGACCCTTTTTTCACCACATCAGGTCGAGTACTACACTGTATCTGTAATGGGTCATCAACACCACATTATAGTTTCGGTGGGGAGATGAACTGAAGACAAGGCTGCTGAAAAGCTTGTGCCCAAATTGAGTTCAGTTTTTTGCTCGCAATTTCTTCTTTATTCCAAGAACGTCTCCAGAACAACGTAAGCAAAATTGCAATGTTTCAAGAGTCTATACATTTTTATAACTGTGCCTTGAGAGGCTCTGCACGAGATATATCTGTTATTGTTGTAAAGTTTCTTTGTCTTTAATGTTGTTGAAAAGCGCTAGAGAGTGTATATATAAATTACATACTTAGAGTTGATCTTACCTCAAAGTCCCTGCATACTTCACTTGTGTTTCAAGCAGAGGGAACGAGGATGTCGTTTATCCTCCGCTCTCTTAAGGTATGACTAAGGGGTTGCTCTGTTGCCATCCCGATCTTATGTTGTTGTTGTTTTTCGATTATAGCAAACATTTCTTTCGGTAGGGGCACTTTGAAAAGACATTCCTTCTTTTGTATAGGCTTGGTTTTGTTTTAAGAATGAAATAAATATTTCTCCGCTATGAATAGGTTGCATCTGTTTGTTTTGCTGAATAATGGCTGCGCCCTTTCGATTATATCCCATGAAAAGTGATACTCAGTTTTTGATTTCTTTAGTTTCCATACGAATTCCCTTACAGTTGGGGCTTTTTATGGTTAAGTCTGAAGCTCGATGTATGTTGCTTGTAAAATATATATATTTATTATAAAATATTGTGCAGTCTGTGCATAGCTGAAAAATTCTTCACTCTAAAGGAAAAACCAAGCCTGAGCAAGGAAAATGAGATGTTCTCCCACTGTCGACACCGCAAAAAACATCTACTCGAGAATGCGGACCGAAATTAGTAAAGCTATTCGCGTCAGGAGATGTAAATCATCGAAACTCATGTGTAGCGAATTACAGTAAGTAATCTAGACTTTTCTGAATATATATATATATATATATATATATATATATATATATATAATCTCAAACGTTTTGTCCTTGTTGTTATCTTGTTCGGCTGTTCACTATCTAACTAGTTTAAAAAAAAAATCCCTCCCATCTGGACTCTCTGGCTGTCACGTATGGTTATTGTTCACACCTGGGTACTTGCAATCTTTAAATCTCACATCATCTAACTCATTTGCAAAAAATGAGAGTAAGATTGTAAAGCAAACAAAGGAAAAAAAATCATTTGCAATCTCATATGCATGATCAAAAAAGAACAGAGAGCGTAATTTTTTAAAACACAGTTTCTTTTAACTTTCCCGTAAATACTTGTAAAATTTTAATAAAGGGAAAAGCACAGAAAATAATATCAGGAAATTTCTCTTATGTAAAATAAAATGAAAAGTTTAAAAACAGATTAGTACTGCATCCCTTCAGTACTGAATTTTCTTGAATAAAAAATAAATCATATATTTCAACAATTAGCGCCTTTCTTGTAAAATAATTAACATTTTGTTTAACTTTATAAAGATATCCCTATTAAGATGCAAGATCATGAAAGGCGGGTACTACAATTTAATAATGCGTGAACACTTTACAATGCATTTCATGCTATGCCAAATTCATTAACTCACGATTATTGGAACGTCATTTAACGTTAATATGGAGTGTGTTTTCCACAGCTGCCTCACTTTTTTGAAAGTCTTGTGTTCTGTTCATAAATCAACAACTCTAAGATCTAAGCAGAAGTAAACAATTTTGTTATAAATTTTTTTCTCATGTGCGCATCTTATGTTTTCTTTATTAAAGATATGTTTACACGGAGCGATTTGCAGCAAGCAACATTCCACAAAGTGCTTTGACGGCACAAGCAGCAACTCGAATCGCATGTGGTTTGTGGAAAGTAGCATAAAAGTGAAAGATTTGCTGCGTTTTACAAATCATAAGGGACACGAAGTGCTGCTTGACACGTCAGAGCATTTTGTGGAATGGCGTTGCTTGCTGCAAATCGCTTCGTGTAAACATACCTTTAGTTTCCTTAAAAGTTCGCGCCAATGAGTATTCTCGCAGACGCTTTCCCTTCATACTTGAACAACTACTTAAATTGCAGCTCATGACATCCAACTAAGTAGCAAACTCTGCGTGAAATCCCATTCCCTATTTTAACACCAGTCTAGTTCTGAGCCCAAAGAGGAGTTTCAGAAAGAGGAGTCATAACCAATAAAAGATAACGTCAAAGTTTTGGTGCCGCGTTACACCAAAAGTAAAACAATAATTATTAATAATTATGGTGATCCATGTTTTTTGTGGCATTTTTTCTTTATAATAGCCATGTTTCGCAGATTGAGTTACGTACCGTAAGCATGAGTCATAACGTAACAAACATGTGGTTTCCTTATTGACGAGTGCAACGGCCTGCGTGGTTTACACCGGAAGCCGCAAGCGAGCGTTAGGCCTGGTCAGTCTGGTCAGCTGTTTAGACCACTGAAATCTGCAGCTGCTGGTAAAATTGTCTCGGATCATGTGATTATTTTGTAATGTAACTGAGTGAGCATGCAGTGGAGCAGTGGAAACACTCTCTCTAAAGCGCGCTTGCACCTGGTCCAGGCTAGTAGTACTCAGTACCGGTAGCATTAGAGCATCGCTGGCAGTCATCATGTAACCCTTACATAACAGTTACGTTCTCGGTATGAGGGCTAACATGTTTGCGAAAAGCGACCATGCCACGTACCGCTGGGTGGGAGGAGTTTATGCAAATGATGTCGGTCAGTCTAAAAATATTACGTCGCAGTCTAGCTTAGGGCTCGTTAGCCTTTCCTGCGAAACCTCAGAAATGCAATCGGTGTGGTCAAGTTTTTGGGCGCTAAAAAGGTCTTCCTAGTCCACATTCACTCATAGTTTGTTTATGAGCACTAATTCCATTAGCAACCAATTCTCAGGGAAATGATGTACTTTACTCATTGTACCAGTTTGATTTCCCTTACTTTAAAAATACTGTAAAAATATATATTTTTTTAAAATAAAAAATTGACGTTTTCAATATTTCAGTTTGAATAAATTAATAGATAAAGAGCATAAACAGCGATACATTTTTATCATAAACCAAATGTTGAATTTTTTTTTCATTTCAAAGCACTTTTTTTGGACTGACTGAAAAGGTCCCATTTCATTACATCATTTTCCTAAAATATAAGAAAATCATAAAGATGAAAAAAAAAAAAATAACATTCAGGGTTTCTTGTGGAAAATTGCAGTCAATGTTTGCACCAAATCGCACTCGCTCTAGATGAAAAACAAAACAAAAACAAAGCAATTCTTTCTTCTGGTGTGGCACTTGGTTGTGAGATAAAATATTATTCCTGTCATTTAGATTATTATTCTTTCTAGACATACATTTGAACATCTAGATCCAGAACTAGTATCTAGATCTAAATACTTCCTCTTTATGTATCTCCTAGTAAGCGGACACCTATTCTTGTGCTGACCTTAAGGCAATCCAAAAGAAAGCGACATCGAAAAAATTAACATAAATCTATATTGTTATTTGTGCAAAGAGCGTTCTATATACGACTTTAAAATTATTATTCACTGAACAGGTTGGTTGATAGTCAGAAATTTGGTACCGTAGCTAAATCTAAGAACTTACTTAGCTAACTGGATCTTCAATTTAATCAGGTTTAGATCTGGATTACAAAGTTAGAACTCAGTACAGACTCATTTTGATGTTTCTTTTATAATCGAATTAGAAATGAATCGCTCATATCTATTCAAAGAGCATTAAAGACTTAGATTGTCTTATGTACTAAGTCTATGCCTCCATGTGTCTATATCTTCGTGTCCATCTACTCAGAAAAGAGATAGCGAAGTGCTCTTTACTGTCCCTCAAAATGAGGGAAAAGGTCAATTTCTGCAGACCAATCTAAGTTAAGAAAAGACGTTATTTATTTACTTTCATTTATGCCATTTTCTGATTATTATTATTATTTTTTTTTTTAGTTATTTTATCATGTTAAGCCAAAAGCATTTTAAGCTCGAAGAAATTAAGCAGAAATAACTATTATTGAAAGAAAGTAACATTTTATGCCAAATTTATCAAGTTTTTTTTTTTTATCTCTTCTTAACTTACTCTTTTGGGAATACACATGATGCACATTTTAATAAGATCACGTAGACTAAACCAGAATTGAAAAGAAAATGTGGCACATTATTGATAGCCAAAATCCCTGGTTTTACTTTTGTAAAACAATTATTCTGTTCTTATCTCGGAATTCAGGTAAAGACAAACGAACAACTCTAAATCATTTTCACTGATACAAAGTATATCAGTTGTGTCCCCGCCGGACCTTAGCGCCCACATCACCTTTTGTTGAGAGAGAGAGACGCGGGGAATGCTCGGCTATCTCTGACTACACCGGAGAACAGGCCAACCGTTTCATACAAGCTGATGGAAGAGCATGGGTAAACTTGTCTAACAACATGTCTTACTTTCCTGAAACATAATAGGCTACGCCTTAAAAAAAAAAAAAAACCACAACAAAACGGAAGGGAAAAATAAAAAATAAAAAAAGAAGGATTTTAATGGGCACCAGGGTGTGTTTGGCTGATTTAGAATTTAAAATAGATATAAAAATAGTATTATTATAAGGTAGGGGGACATCACTAACGTCGCAAGTACACGCTTGGCAGTTTCCCCAAAGAGGCTGAAATGTGGAATCCAGCATGGATAAAAAAATACTACAAGTCAGTGGAAGTTACTCATCTCATAAGAATGCGCTTGAACATTTTCTCCAAGGGGTCCCAAAACTGATTTGAGCGGCCTCAAGTTCTATAGTAAGCTGTTATCATCATGATTCCCGAATATCTGAATCAAAACCTTTACCTGATGGTAGTAAATCCAGTTGCCTAGCTTAATCTTTCAGGCGGCTTCCGCCATTAAGCCTGAATTCTAGGCGAATGAGCTCATTGAAGTATTCTTTAAATATGTGTGAAATTACTTCTATACAAATGAAGAAAAAAAAATTTAAATACAAGAAACAAAATATTTAGTTAACAAATTCTGGTGTTATTTCATTTGAAATAAAGAACAGGCGAGGACACACGTCAAACGTCGAGGTTTATCACTAGAACGTCTCTGACAGCTTGTAGTACTTATTCAAAGTCAGTTTTCATATTTACAGCTGTTACTTACTTTAAGCAGGTCTTCCAAAGAGTCACTAGGTAGCGCATACAAGCATTTAAAAATGATCTTGTCCCCCCAAAAAAAACAAAAAAACCCACTAAAACAAAAACAAAAAAAACCAAAAAAAAAAAAAAACCAAAACAAAACAAAAAAAAAATAAATTTTTGGGATGGGGAAATTGTGGACTAAAAATTAATGACTTTGATTGAAGAATGGAGATGAATTTTTGCCTGAAATAATTGTTAACCATTTAAATACTGGCTTCAAGGTATATAAAAAAAAACAAAACACTCGAAATATTAAAAAAATAATAATATCAAAACAGTCGCATAGAAAATATTGTTGTATTTCAGTTCTTGTTCGAAATTGTATTTAAATAAATGACCCTTTTTTACCCACTTCATTCTTTGTCTTTCTTGCTAAACAAAAGGACAGGTAACACAGTGATTATTGTCATTGTCCTTGCTGTTTCTTTTCCATTACTCTAAAAAGAAAATATTCTGCACGGTACATATCTCATTCTTAATTTAAACCACTTTAGCTAAATACATGCCAATAATTTAACAATTCTTAGACCAGCAAAGATAATTGGTAGATGCAAAGGTTTTTATTGTACTTTGTTTCCTTGATCTTAAGAATAAAGTTCTTGAATTGATGGTCTTTTACCTTTGCTATAAATGTTAAGCACCAGAAGATTAGACGATATTTTTTTCGTGCCACATTTTTTTTCACAAAATAAGAACTTTTTACAATTTCCAGGTATGTAGTGTTAATCGAAACCTCAACTTAATTTTGTCCTCTCCATCTTTCTTTCACAACATTTATGTTCAGCAAAAACCACGCCCACGCTTCCATGGGTTCTCACTTCCGACAAAACTTGCACCACAGCGGGCCCCTCCCAGAGAAGTCCTGGCTTCGCTGCCTGCGAAAGAGGAGGAGCAAGACATTGGCTCACCACGATATTTGGAAAAAGAGGAAACGGTGGAGACATCCATGAAGCTGCCGGTGAGGCTGAAAAAGGAGAGCGAGACATGTGTGGGGGGACACGAAGGTGGGGAGCAGGCATCTTTATTCACGAGAGCAAGGATAGCGTTAGTGTTGGGCGTTACAAGGAATTCGGGGCAATTAGCTCTAAGCCGAAAAAGGGAAGCCCAAAGAGCGGTCAACATGTGGGCGGCGAGTTGGGCTCTGTTAGAAATATCTCGTTTGGAAATGTCGAGACCTACGACTGGGACGGCGACCAAAGCTGCAAATCACTTTTGTCATTCAGGCCCCAAACTGCGCATTTGGGTTACAGGACGCAACTGGCGTACAGCCAAGGTTTTGGATATGAGCGTATGGGGCAAATCTTTAAGACCATAGGGGTGGCGGAAGAATGTGCGAACGAATTTCGGACGGGCTACGGATTTTCACGGAAGATCAGCTCTGGAAACTTCGTGTCCTCCGCCACAGAGAGCGCTCCTCCATCAGGAACTTCTGAGCAGTTGGCCGCGGCAGCGGCTGCAAGAGAGAAGGTCGACAACGCAGTAGAGAAAGACCCCTCCATGGACGAGTCCGCCAAGTCGCGCCTGTACGCCAGCGAGTTTTTCAGCAAGAACCCATGTATCGCCTATCTTCCTTGGCAAGTGGACAAACCAAAAAAGGAAAAGAGGAAAAAGGTCGCCCAAATAAAGCCACCAAAATGTAAGTGCACCGCCCATGTAAATACGATACCCATGACCAATACAAAGTTCACAGAGATAGACTTCTTGACCTTTGATCAATGCACGTGGACTGACAATCCCACAACCGACAAATGCGAGGGCACGGAGGTTACGACGTGCGACCAGTTCACCAGTGCCACTCCAATCGAAATCATCGATTCCTCGCCGCCACGTGAATCTCTCGTTTCTTTGGTCTCGATCCCTCGAAAATCCGAATCGATAGTGAGATCTGAGACGCTCACGCCACGTGAATCGATAACGAAAAGCGAATCGATAGTGAAAAGTCAATCGATAACGAAAAGTGAATCGACAGCGAAATGTGAATCGATAGCGCCACACGAGCCGTCGATCGTAGAGTATACCTCGCGGCACACCCTGAGAGGAGCCCTCCACAGCCTCGTGAGCCATGTCCCCACGGAACACCCGCTCTCAGCTGTGGGCGGGAGCATTTCGGAGTCCTTCGCCAAACTGAAACTGGGCGGGGATGAGGCGATGCCTGATGGCTGGGATGGTGTCGTGTATTGCGGCAAAGATCTAGTCTGCTGCCCTCCCTGTGTAGACGATCCGTGCGTGCTGGGCAGATTATGGAGACAAACGCCAACGTTCTCTGACGTGGTTCGCGCCCCGCCACTTTGCGATTGCTGCGCGGCGATAGTGAAACAAGGCAGGGCGAGTTCACTTCATTCATAACAGCTATTACGCACCTCAATTAAACTTGCTCTAATAACACAACTTCATTCGAAAACAACAAGTCATGGAAAGATTAAAAATAAACTTTTTGCCTACCTTAGAGTCAATTAAAAGGTCGCCACCAAATATTTCCATTATAAATATCATTGAAAGAAAGGCTTTGTGATAGTGGAGCTGTTGTCGTCCTTTACCACCTACTGGTTGATTTAATCCGTTCGTTGGTGGAGTCTGTACTTAAGTTCAGGTATCTCTTTTTTTGCTGCAACTGTCTGTTCTTTCGTGCAGCAATCCGTTGCAGTCTGCTCTTTGGTGCAGCAATCCGTTGCAGTCTGCTCTTTGGTGCAGCAATCTGTTGCAGTCTCCTCTTTGGTGCAGCAATCTGTTGCAGTCTGCTCTTTGGTGCAGCAATCTGTTGCAGTCTGCTCTTTGGTGCAGCAATCTGTTGCAGTCTGCTCTTTGGTGCAGCAATCCGTTGCAGTCTTCTCTTTGGTGCAGCAATCTGTTGCAGTCTGCTCTTTGGTGCAGCAATCCGTTGCAGTCTGCTCTTTGGTGCAGCAATCTCTTGCAGTCTGCTCTTTGGTGCAGCAATCCGTCTGCAGTCTGCTCTTTGGTGCAGCAATCCGTTGCAGTCTGCTCTTTGGTGCAACAATCCGTTGCAGTCGCTCTTTGGTGCAGCAATCCGTTGCAGTCTGCTCTTTGGTGCAGCAATCCGTTGCAGTCTGCTCTTTGGTGCAGCAATCTCTTACAGTCTGCTCTTTGGTGCAGCAATCCGTTGCAGTCTGCTCTTTGGTGCAGCAATCCGTTGCAGTCTGCTCTTTGGTGCAGCAATCCGTTGCAGTCTGCTCTTTGGTGCAGCAATCTCTTACAGTCTGCTCTTTGGTGCAGCAATCCGTTGCAGTCTGCTCTTTGGTGCAGCAATCCGTTGCAGTCTGCTCTTTGGTGCAGCAATCTGTTGCAGTCTGCTCTTTGGTGCAGCAATCTGTTGCAGTCTGCTCTTTGGTGCAGCAATCCGTTGCAGTCTTCTCTTTGGTGCAGCAATCCGTTGCAGTCTTCTCTTTGGTGCAGCAATCTGTTGCAGTCTGCTCTTTGGTGCAGCAATCCGTTGCAGTCTGCTCTTTGGTGCAGCAATCTGTTGCAGTCTGCTCTTTGGTGCAGCAATCTGTTGCAGTCTCCTCTTTGGTGCAGCAATCTGTTGCAGTCTGCTCTTTGGTGCAGCAATCTGTTGCAGTCTGCTCTTTGGTGCAGCAATCCGTTGCAGTCTTCTCTTTGGTGCAGCAATCTGTTGCAGTCTGCTCTTTGGTGTATTGTCTACCCTTAGGTGCAGCAGTTAATTGCAGTCTTTTCTTTCGTGTAGCAGTCTGTTCTTGGGTGCAGCAATCTGTTGCAGTCTGCTCTTTGGTGTATTGTCTACCCTTAGGTGCAGCAGTTAATTGCAGTCTTTTCTTTCGTGTAGCAGTCTGTTCTTGGGTGCAGCTGTCTGTCCTTGGGTGCGGCTGGATGTTCTTTGGTGCAGCCTCTCGAACCGCAATCGAGAAAATGATGAACATGGGCTATAAGTTGATCCTTATAATTAGTACATACAGCTGCATGTAGCTGATCTATATTTGCTCTAGGAAGCGATCAAAAGTCACAAGAAACGGAATAATAATTTCGCTGCTTCTGGTTATTGCGAGTTTTTATTATGCTGCATTATTTGGGCTTCCAAGTTTCACCCATAACAATAAGTTCTTTTACATATTTTCCTTTTGTAAAGACGTTGCCGTCGTCGTTTCCAATGCGCATGTTGTTGGTGATGTCCACCTTATTTCTGGCGATGCTAGTGGTGGTGGTATGTTTCTAGTGTTTTGAAGTAGAAGAGCGTCTCAGGTCAGAGTAACATTTCTCATTCCTGTCACCCACCTGGAAGCAGTTTACAATGGATGGCGAATATCGGAAGCCGAGAGAAACGATTAGGAATAGAATTTTGTATAAAAAAAGAAACCCCATTTCTGATTTATTTGTGTGGATGCGTTTTATTTTTTTATTTAAGCGTAACAGAAGAAAAAAAACATATCTAATTCATCCACAGAGTCTATGAATTATTATAAGTAAAAAAAGTCTAAGAAGTGATTAAAAAAAAGGCCTAGTCATACGTCATTTTTTTCATAACCATTCACTCGTCATACTCATAGAATTGGGTAACTAGTTTTATAGAATACTAAAAAAAAAGAAACCCATAAAAACAACAACAAAAAAAACAAAACAAAACAAAAAAACAAAAAACAACAACACACAATCATTGTGACATTTTTGATAATCAAGGGTCATAGCTTCAATTACATGCAATTGCATCTTGTACATTGATATAACTATGATCAGAGTCCGTGTCCTCCCGTTTAGGGTTTTGTCTGTTTTGTATTTTCCCCAAATAATTTCAGTTCCTTACACGTCAGCCAAACACATATTTTCTAATGATGTTGTCTCAATTTAAGTATATTTGTCTTCAAAACTTGTCACCATCTTCATGGTTCAGTGTCATAATGATTTTTATATTTATTGATCATCTGTGCTTAACACGGGCATTCTTAAAGGGTAAAACATCAATGAAATAAAATACGGTTATTATCAAACCGAGTTTCGGTATTTCAAATGTACACAAACTAATATATCGATACGGCTATATATTTTACATAATTATTTGCGATATGCAATTGACTCACCGAACCATCGATGATCGATATGTGATGATAAACTGTTTGGGTTTGTAGATTATAATTATTAATTCATACATTCTCTTTTGTAAGAACATAATTATTTTGAATACTTTGGACTGATCACACGATTTTAAATATCTACAATTTACAAACGCCAATTTTTTTTTTTTACCAGACAAAAAAATATGCTGAGATTAATGATAATGTAAACTTTGTATAGATTATCATCCATCATTTTATTCCATATTCATTAAACAAAATTCAACACTGAAACAATGTGTTAGTCGGTAAAATCATTTCAAAGATTGAATGTTGGCAGCTGCCGCAGAATTATGTATGCCGCTTTAGAGTTTTGTTGAAACTCAAGATCAATTTTGTCCTTGTCATGAATAAATAAAATAAAGATGGAAGGGAGACAAGCAAAAAAGAGAGCCATGATTTTCTTCTGCGCTTAACCGGGTACCAAGTACGGCCGAAGGCTTTTAGCCCCTGATGCTATTAAAAGGCAACAAGAATTCGAAGCCGACTCTGGATAAACTGTATCTTGTGATGAGAATTGCGGTACTGTCGATGAGGCTTGCCGTGAACCATATGATCAACACAATGACTGGAGATTTCAGATGTTTTTTTCTTTTTCTTTTCACCTTTTTTCAATTACTGCCAGTGTCCGAAGCAAACAGGTCGCTTGGAATAAACTAGCATTTGCTATTTATATCAACCGCATCATGCTTAAATACTTTGTATTATTATAACGAGCGTATCATCTCTCTTGGTAAAAAAATATTTCCACTTTACTTGAAAATAACGTATATTAAAACATCTAAATTCTCCTGAAATAAACGTTATAAGTGTTTTAATATCTTCACTTTGGGGCTCTTGAGAAAGAAAAAATTCTTGGTTAAAATTAGTAGTTTCAAGAGTTTTGCAGGATTTCCTAATTTGCTTAACGATTAAAATCAAGATATAATTTCTATTTACAAAGTGCCTTGGTGAGCAAAAAGATTCAAGAGAAGCAATGTTAACATCAATACGAGTAAAAAAATTCAAGACAAGCAATGTTAACAGCAATACGAGCAAAAAGATTCAAGAGAAGCAATGTTAACAGCATTACGAATAAAAAGATTCAAGAGAAGCAATGTTAACAGCAATACGAGCAAAGGAATTCAAGAGAAGCAAAGTTAACAGCTATACGAGCAAAAAGATTCATGAGAAGCAATATTAACAGCTATGCGAGCAAAAAGATTCAAGAGAAGCAATGTTAACAGCTATACGAGCAAAAAGATTCAAGAGAAGCAATGTTAACAGCTATACGAGCAAAAAGATTCAAGAGAAGCAATATTAACAGCAATACCGCAGAGCCAACTCGGAACAAATATCTAACGCTCATACAAAATTATTTATAGTTCGCTTATAATGATTTTTATTGGATATTAATAATTATAAACGGGTCACAGATACAATCATGTTTGAATAATATCCTAAATTGAAATCTTTTAAGGGTATAACCTTGACTCTAGATTTAGTTTTGGTTTATATGTAGCCATTATGTAATTTTGACGGCAAAAGTGCTTTCCTTGTTTAATTCATATCTATCTATTTAAAATTAATCACATCATGATTTCTCAGAATCGTCGATAGCATAAATGCAATGTCTAAACAATGAAATAAACCAAAACTGTAATCAACGGCTAAAATCTCAGGACTAATAACTCTAAGAATGCCTAACTTTAGTCGGCATTATAAATTATATCCCCTAGTCTTATGCGTTAAACGCTTTTTTTCTGTCTCACTTAGTACTTCCTCTATTTAGAATTAGACACTTAACTTCTTGAAATGAGCTTAGGACTTTTCACTAACCCTCTCGAGCCCTAGGTTAACATAACCAAGTTTCTTCACGTATCTCCATGACTCAAGCTATGCCACAGATAAATTGTTTTTATTGAAAAATTTATTCTACAGCATGCACAAAATTAATAGATTAGAGAAGAAAAGAAACATTGACAACCCCCCTCCCCCCCCAAAAAAAAAACTCAAAAAAAAAAAAACCCCAAAAAACAACGACATAAAAAACAAACAAATAAAAAAATAAAAAAAACCCTTAAAAAACAAACTTAAACAACTGAAACCTCAAATGAAAAGGATATCATACTTTTTTATTTTCTTCGCCCGCCTTCAATCTTAACTGTTTGACTTGACAACAGCACAATCCTGAAATCTTTGAAACAACATTTTAGTAGCTATTTTTTTGTGTTTTACTGGTTTTGATTGATAATCTAGTTTCAGATTTATCATAATATCCTATTTTGTTAACTCTTATTCTTTCGTCTTATTTGTCGGTCTCGAGCTAGATCTAGGTTTGTGGTTGATTTCTCTATACTACTTCTCTCTCTCTCTCTCTCTCTCTCTCTCTTTCTCTCTTTCTCTCTTTCGGTCTGCCTTTCTCTCTATTGCTGTGTCTTTCTCTCTCTCTCTCTCTCTCTCTCTCTCTCTCTCTCTCTCTCTCTCTCTCTCTCCCTCTGTCCGTCTAACTTTCTTTCTCTCTGTTCCTCGCTCTCTTTCTCTCCATCTCCCTTCTCTTATCTGATACTTGAAGATTTTTTTCCTCTCTTCATTTCAGCATTATCTTGCAAACCCATTTTCCCCTCTAGTCATCTTATTGAAGCCTTCACTTTCACTCCTGTAGAGTTTGCAACCATGGATACAATGATGTTAACTTCACTCTGGGTTCTAAGGGACAAAGTGTGTGAAAAAATAAAGCAGATAGAGACAGAGAGGGCGAGAGAAAGATAGAGAGAGAAGGAGAAAGAGTAGGGGAGTAAGGAGAGAGGGAAAAAAAGAGGGAGAGAGACGGAGAGAGAGAAAAGAGATGGAGAAGGTGAAAGGTAGAGAGAGAGAGCGAGAGAGAGAGAGAGAGAGAGAGAGTGAGAGAGAGAGAGGAGGGAGACAGAGAGGGCGAGAGAGACAGTGCCAGAGAATGTGAGAGAGTGAGAGGGAGAGACATTGAGAGACAAAGAGATTTTTGATAGAAGACACCAGACCAGTGCGGTATGACGTTATGTGACTACAGCTCCTTGTTCAAGCACTGCTGGGGTCCTATAATGCACAACTAGATTTTTATTGTTAACAAATCATCAACAGGTAATGTTCACTCTATTTGTTGTTATAAGCCGATTCATAATAATTTCAAACCTTTTTGTCACTTAACCTTAAGGTAACAAATAAAACTTTTGTAATTATTTTGAAAAAAAAATTCTTAATTATACAAATACGATCCAAATCAATTTGAATTAATTGAAAGTATACTGTGGTTTCCATTAAGTATACAGAAGGTTCCTAGGACAGTTTCCTTTCTTTTCTTGAGGACAAGATCTTGCTAAATTAATAAGACAGTGAGGACAATAATAATTTTAAAAAAAATTCTACAGGAAAAGATGCAAAATATTTAAACGAAAAATTATATTTGTAATAAGGAAACATTTTAAAAGTAATTAATCAAGTTAAGTAAGTTAAAACCAGCCTATGAGTTCACCAGTTCTCTTCATAGGTCGAATCATGCATTGATGCAGTTTCTGTGTTTATTTTTCTCAAGTGTAAAAACTTTTATCATCAACAGTTATATTAAAAGATTAGAATTTGAACAATTTGATCTAACTTACTTGTGTGGAAATGAATACAGAGACTTGTTTCGCAACTAAAGTCACATTACTTAAATAAGAGCAAAACGTCTTGTGTCGATGTTTATGTAAATGATGATGCTGAACAAAAAATATTGACAAACATAACTCAACGTGTTTTATTTAAGCTTTATTCTGGAAAAGAGACAAATAATAATTTTGATAAAACAAATTTAATTTTGGACTTAATGAGGCTGCCACAAGAAAGAAATGCTATCAAGTTTTTTAAGTTATCTGAACATTTTTGTGTTGCTCTTATACCAAGTAAAACTTACGGATTAACAACTGCTCGATATGAAAAAAGAAAAGTCACAGCATTCGAATTTGAGAATGTCGATTTATTTCAGAGCATGTGCAACAAAATTGGAGTATTTAATAACAAAGCCAGTAATGCTAATTAGTTAATATAATAGTTCACATTTTACGCTAATTATGAAAAAAACAGAGTAAAAATCTTTAATATAATTATAAACAGAATTATTCTTCATTCAAAAAAGCAACACAAATCAAAACAAAGCAAAAAAAGATAATAAAAAAAATAAAAAAAGCTCTAAAAACAAAACAAAACAAAACAAAAAACAGCAACAGTAAAGCAAAGAAAATAAAAGAAAAATAATAAAAAAAACTTTCAAAAAGAAAAAAAAGGTACGCAAACAATGCTATTAAAAACTATGACGATTGGTGTGCGAGTTACCTGGGAGCGATATTTGTTTAGAAGGCTTTGAAACTTTTTAAAGCTACGTGAGGACAATTCCAGTAAGAGAAGCCTCAAAATTGGCTAGCCTGTGTGAGGACAATCTCAATAAGAGAAACCTCAAAATTGGCTAGCCTGTGCGTGAGGACAATCCCAATAAGAGAAGCCTCAAAATTGGCTAGCCTGTGCGTAAGGACAATCTCAATAAGAGAAGCCTCAAAATTGGCTAGCCTGTGTGTGAGGACAATCCCAATAAGAGAAACCTCAAAATTGGCTAGCCTGTGCGTGAGGACAATCTCAATAAGAGAAACCTCAAAATTGGCTAGCCTGTGTGTGAGGACAATCCCAATAAGAGAAGCCTCAAAATTGGCTAGTCTTTAATTAGATAAAACGATTAGAGAGGTAGGAATATTTTCCTTAATAGCAATGAATTTTTTTTATCTTGGCCAATAGCAAATCTTACGAAAATTGACTGAGAATTTCTAGGACTCAGAATCAGATTTAGATTTGTTTCTTTGTGCGCTGCGGGACTTTACTTATGTGAACAGTGAAGGTCCAGTGAACTCTCTCGGACCAATCATGAAAGGAAGGAAACGGTTCACTTTGTACGTTGTCTTATGGGCTTTGGCGTACGTCATTGAAGCTTTTAACACTGAAACAAGGTTCACGATCAAGAGAGGCCAGCGAGTTTCTTCTGGTGCAACAGAAATTACAAGTGTCACAAGAGCTGGTGAGTATTTACTGTGCTGGTGTCTATATAACATCGTAGATGGATAATTGATTTAAATCCCGCCTGAGTCTTTTGGTGGTTGGACCTGATTCGAAATCTTATTGTACGCCACTCAGCCCTTCTTCTAAAAAAATAACCAAAAAATTTAATTCTTTTCATAAACTTTTTGTTCTAAGTCTAGTAAGGACAAAATGCATTATTTAGTAAAAAAGGAGGAGTACAAGCTGGCATCAACCACATTTAGAGTAAACTACACATGTATTCTTATTGTTAAGACCTTACAGCGTTTCTCTACACTTAAAAAACTTGTGCATGTCCGGGTATCTGGCCTATGCTGCGACCGCCTAGGTCTGATTCCATCTACCTGGCCCTAGTCTTGACTTCACCAAAAATCAGTTTCACTGTAAAAGATTTTTCTGGAAAACAAGACAGTGATGTTGACATTACCGTAAAAATCGAGGAGGTGTAGTTGATGCTGATTTGTAGTGTGTTAAATCAACGTTGAATCAATTCCGCCTGGGCAATTCGACGTTTGGAAAAAAGAAAATTGCGACTGCAGTTGTGCGATAGATTCATGAACTGGGCTCTCAGACCAGAAACTGTTAAGTAGGTATCGTTTTAAAATGTTTAACGCATAAACGTTAAAAGTGCTCGAGTTTCATAGACCAAAATTAATATCAAGCAAATGGAATCGCTGAAACCATAGCTCAAGGTGGACTAGGTTTGCTTTCAATCAACCAGTCAATCAATCCATCAATCAATACATCGATCAATCAATCAGTCAATCATTTAAGTCTCTTTCAAAATCTTGCGCAAAGAGAAAACGGCATTTAAAAGGGATATAAGTTTAGAAAAAAAAAAAGGTTGTAAAATATTTTAGCTCTAGTTCTTACCCAGTCTGAAATTTTCATTAAGCTATTTTTAAGGGGTGTGTACATATCAAGAGGCATTTTTGTTAAACGCATAGCTCAATACACATTCAATCTAGAGAATGCACCTAACTAAATTATTATCTACAGCTTCCCACTGTCCCTGTCAATGCCAGTGTTATCCGCAGGTCAACAATTTACTTGGATTCACTTTCTCTCTAGGTTTGACAGATATTCAGTACGGCCTCCTGTGGCACTGAGTGTGTCTTGTTCCAATAAAGCCAATCAACTTACTGTGATCAACTATTTCTCTCCAGGTACGACAGCTAATCAGTGTGCTGCCCTCTGTGGCACTGAATGCGGATTATTCCGTTCAAGCCACACCACTTACTGTGATCGACTGTTTCTCTCCAGGTATGACAGCTAATCAGTGTGCTGCCCCCCGTGGCACTGAATGCCACATCACTTACTGTGATCGACTGTTTCTCTCCAGGTATGTCAGCTAATCAGTGTGCTGCCCCCTGTGGCACTGAGTGCGGCTTGTTCCATTTAAGCCACATCACTTACTGTGATCGACTGTTTCTCCCCAGGTATGACAAGTATTCAGTGTGCGACCTTCTGTGGTACTAAGTGCGGCTTGTTCCACGTAAGCCACACAACTTACTGTGATCGACTGTTTCTCCCCAGGTACGACAGCTAATCAGTGTGCTGCCCCTCGTGGCACTGAATGCGGATTATTCCGTTCAAGCCGCACCACTTACTGTGATCGACTGTTTCTCCCCAGGTATGACAAGTATTCAGTGTGCGACCTCCTGCGGCACTGAGTGCGGCTTGTTCCACGTAAGCCACACCAATGGCACGTGTGTTACTTTCTCGGACATTCTCTATGTAACCAACAGCGGAGTTGGGTTCACTTCAGACCCAGACTGGACTGCTGGATACAACATGCCAGGTAAGTTGCAAATAATATTTTATTTGATTATGACCCTACCTATGTGTTCTTTCTCCAAGTATTGAACATGAATTAAAAAAAAAAAAACGGACTGTGGATGATTTCGAAAACTGCAATACAATTATCTATTTATCTATTTGCTTTAAAAAAAATTATTGTTGGAGAATACTCTAAAAACAACTCCATGCCTTGTGGCAATGTCGAGCCAAAGATTTGGCTGAGTTAGTGCAAAAAGGCAAGAAACATTTTGGTGAAATAATTTTGAAGTGCCAACACTGTAATTTGATTAAAAGTAAAATCTTTTGTTGTGCCTTTGTAGATTAAAAAACCGCAGAAAGTTAGTTTGAACTTTTTCGCAACTTAGCCGCCATTTTAAAGGGAAGTTATTCTGTTTCATCAGTTTTCTATACAGGTTTCATAACAGCGATTTCAAAGAGCATGAAATCAATCCCAAATTTACAACCTTGCTGTTTGCAGTTTCATTTGTTTTCATTCTCTCATGTCAATTTAACAAGTTCTTTGAAAGCTGTGTTATTCACAGAAAAAATGAGAAACTGTTACGTTCTTAAATATTGAAGGTAAAAATTTTGTTCATAAACAGAATCTTACGCATACAAAGTCCTTCATACTCGATTACAAGACACAAGAGTCACAGAATTGATTAGAAGCTGTTATTAGATTATTACTTTCTAAATATTCGGATTAGCTACTTTTATATAAATCTTGCTCAAAGTTACTTAACGTGTTTCAGAACCAGCGCTTATAATGAAATTATTCTACGTTCACACCGTAGCGCAAAATTTAACCCTTTGTCTCTCACAATCCTTTAGTGACTGGTGGCGACTGGAAACTGGCTTTCCGAGCTCAGAAACAAATTGGAGTCTCTGTTGTAAAAACTTGGACTAATAATAATCTCCAACATGACAGATATGTTTCGAGTAACTTCCCTTTGGCTTGTTTGCAAGTTACCGATTCTGGATCATGTAACCGACACTTCCGGTCCAAGATCTTGAGCAACTGGAAAAGCATCGCTTATGTGAGTGAAGTAGCAAGAGATGAGGAAAAGCATTGCTTATGTAAGTGAAGTAGCAAGAGATGAGGAAAATCATCGCTTATGTGAGTGAAGTAGCAAGAGATGAGGAAAAGCATTGCTTATGTAAGTGAAGTAGCAAGAGATGAGGAAAAGCATTGCTTATGTAAGTGAAGTAGCAAGAGATGAGGAAAAGCATCGTTTATGTAGGTGAAGTAGCAAGAGATGAGGAAAATCATCGCTTATGTGAGTGAAGTAGCAAGAGATGAGGAAAAGCATTGCTTATGTAAGTGAAGTAGCAAGAGATGTGGAAAATCATCGCTAAGTGAGTGAAGTAGCAAGAGATGAGGAAAAGCATCGTTTATGTAGGTGAAGTAGCAAGAGATGAGGAAAATCATCGCTTATGTGAGTGAAGTAGCAAGAGATGAGGAAAAGCATCGTTTATGTAGGTGAAGTAGCAAGTGATTAGGAAAAGCATTGCTTATGTGAGTGAAGTAGCAAGAGATGAGGAAAAGCATCGTTTATGTAGGTGAAGTAGCAAGTGATTAGGAAAAGCATCGCTTATGTGAGTGAAGTAGAAAGTGATTAGGAAAAGCATTGCTTATGTGAGTGAAGTAGCAAGAGATGAGGAAAAGCATCGTTTATGTAGGTGAAGTAGCAAGTGATTAGGAAAAGCATCGTTTATGTAGGTGAAGTAGCAAGTGATTAGGAAAAGCATCGCTTATGTGAGTGAAGTAGCAAGTGATTAGGAAAAGCATCGCTAAGTGAGTGAAGTAGCAAGAGATGAGGAAAAGCATCGTTTATGTAGGTGAAGTAGCAAGAGATTAGGAAAAGCATCGCTTATGTGAGTGAAGTAGCAAGAGATGTGGAAAAGCTCCTGGATAGGGAGCTTCAATTCAAAGAATGTTAGTGCATATCAGTTCTGATCTTCATTTTGCTTGTCATTCCAATTGAATGGAACGCATGTTCTATTGTGAATATTAAAGCTAACAAATTTACAGTAAAAGTAACAGGTGTCGGGTACCGATGGTTTTGATCAGAATTATGTTTTAATTTTAAATTCCAGTTTACTATAATTGCTTCTGATATAATTTGACTTGTTTCTGACTGACTCAATTTTGATTTTAATCTCTTAAGATGATTAAATAGTCGAAAAGGAAGTTCATAGGCAACTGATCTCATCTACTTCGGTCTTTGTTTTCAAACTACTAGCTAGATTCTCTAAACTAATAATTCATGTTCAAGTATTTTTACTCCTTTCATATCTGGAGTCGTTGCCTTCTTGGAGATGGTAATTTAAGTAAATATAAACTTCAGGGTAACAAAGTAAAAAAAAAGTCGCATTTCTGCAGTTTAATAAAGAGTATGGTCAATTTTGTAATGGATGCAAATAGTTTATGTAAAAAAAGGCTTTTTATTCCAAGAACATAAACCTAGAAACGTTTCTTAAAAATTGTTAAAAACCTTCACAATGCATATACAAAATGGTTAGTCTGCTCAGTTCGCGTGTGAATAAATCTGTAAAAAGATGCACTTTGTTTTACTCTAATACGACCTAAAACTACATTTTTTTCCAGCTTAAAGTTACTGCAAAACCATCTGAAAGCTCTATATGTGGAAATCTTTTCTACCACTAAGACGTTCTTTAATCGTGAAGGATAATGATTTTATTTCTTTACCTTTGAGAGAATCAAACTAGCTACGCCTAGATTACATTTTAAACTTTTTGTTTTATCAACATGCAGCTTTCGTCCCTTCACTGCTTGTCCAGCATTCTCCAACCTGTATTGCTTCATAGATTTTATATGACTGTAGCTAAACAATATTCATTCTGTTTTTGGTATAATCGGTGGTCTCTTTTACCTTAGAAAAGAGCGAAAGAAAAAGACGCCTTCGAAATACCAAAATCAATATTACCCATGGTTCAATGCTGTAAACCAGGTCCGTTTTTCGCTGTTCAAGTCAGGCTCGGAAGTGGCCTACGTCCTCTTCAACGGGTCGGGGAGCAACAGAGACAACTGGTTCTCCAAGAGTCGGATCCTCGCCTTCACCTGGAGCCCTGCGCTTCTCACAGAGAACTTTTATAAGTTTAGATTAATAGGGTATTTACAGCATACCTTTTACAAACCCCTCATAACGCTTTTTTTTTTTTCTAAAGAGTCGATAACAATTTTTTTAAGAGTCTGAAATCCTTCAATCAAAAGTCACAATATTACATCTTTATCGTGTAGAAATCGATTGATTCTTTTCTATTCCTGAAGTAAGAAACTGAAAAATCTTAAACT
This sequence comes from Elysia crispata, assembly GCA_033675545.1. Taxonomy (NCBI): domain Eukaryota; kingdom Metazoa; phylum Mollusca; class Gastropoda; family Plakobranchidae; genus Elysia; species Elysia crispata. Next base: position 101,658 of record JAWDGP010002164.1, on the reverse strand, counting down.
ATTCAAATCATCCAAAATGATATAATTATATACAGAGAATGTCATACTCAAATAAAGCGATACATACGGAAATATAGATTCTTGGAGATAAAGATGATGATACTTGTCGTTATATACAATCTGAATAGATACAAGCAGTGCAGCAAAGATAAAGGATGGTTTAGTACAAAAGGCAGAGGTTATACAAGCCCACATAGTTCAGTTCTCAAAACATATACATGTACATGCATGAGGCAAAGAACTTAATTAAATTTGCTGTCATTGAAGTGGATAGATTGTATCAGAGAATTTTGTTCAAAGACACAAGGTGTTTAAACCATTACTGAAATAAATGACAAGTATGCCTTATTAAAGTTTTGAGTTGCATTTATTCTCTATTAAAAGTCAGTCTTTTTTTTAATGCAAGAAGTCTATTTAGTTTGTATGGTAGTTTGCTTCAACTTTTTATGTTAAAAAAAAGGACGAAGAATAACATAAAGAAATCAAAACGGACCAAGAACTTATAAAAACTGATTTATATGAGATTCACATATTTATTAAAATAATCCTATGCTTTTGAGCTGTGGTCTATACACAACTTCTTATACATGTACGTAATGCTCTAAGTTTCACACCAAAAGAATTTTAAACAAATTTGAATATTAAGCCTTACAAAACCCTGAGATCTGATGTTCCAACTTTAAAATCAAATGGATGTCAACTTCATTTACTCGATTTCTGTAGGGTATGTAATGTTCGTTGTTAAACATCAAATTAATGTCATTTACTCTTCGATTTCTTTATACTTCCAGGGAGTGCTATGAACAATTTTGTCGCCGATTTCAACTGTACGGTCCTCTGGCAGGATGTGACACTGAGTGGTTCTACACTTTCACTGTTGACCAATCGCATGATGTTTGCTCAGCTGTCTGGTCTAGGGTCCAGCAACGGAGGTTTCCGATTTTCTTCTACTCTCCGTCCACCGGAAGAGCATCTTTGGAGAGTGAAGGTGGTGAACACTTAGAATAGCTTTATATTTTATATCTTTTATTCAGTTTGATAATTTTAAAAAGTACGTTTTAGGTAATGAGTATTCGGTACATGGCATGGGTTTTTTAAACAGTTTTCTGAAATAAAGCGCTGAGGAAAGTTGTTTTTTTATGTCATTAAAGCTGGCACCATTATTTTTACTATCAGTACTTTTTTTGTATTATCATAGTACGCTTTTCATATTTATTATAATGGATACAAGTCGAGAATGAAATAAAATAAAATTTGAGGTACAATTTGATATTCAGCGTACATTATTGGTTAAAATGGAAAGTTTTAAAAATTACGGCGGCGATAATGACGACAGTGATAATAAGGATGAAGATAATGATGATGAGGATCTACATGCTGATGTTTTTGATAATAATGATGATGATTGTCATATGTAATGTAGGTTTTATTAGAACAATTTCGGCGCAAAAGGTGGCGATCAACTTTGCAGAACTTTTGGACTTTGTTTTAGAAACTCTTAAAAAGTTTTAATTTTCTTTTTCTTTTTTCCATGTCTCTCTTTAGCTCCTACGTGCAAAGTCTAGCCATGCTTCACAATGAACTAAAATAAAAATACAAAAAATGCTCAATGATAATGCCGCTCGTAACAAACAAACATGCCACCTCTTTTTCCTCTTGAAATAAAATTTCTCGTGGAACAATGTCAGTCATTCAAATATTCTAATGGGATCCTGTTCACAGAGTCTCATCGCGACGTGGCAATGATCATAAAGATTGTAATGATGCTGATAATGATGAACATAATGGTTTATGCTGCTGCTGCTGCTGATGATGATGATGATCATAAGGATGATAATGATGTTGTTGATGATGATGATGATGATAACAAGGATGTTAATGATGATGATGATGATGATGATGATGGTGGTGATGATAATAATACTGATACTGATGATGTCGAGATAATAGTTTGAGCATAAAAAACAAAGTATGACGTAACGAAATATTTGAAGGCCTGTTATCGAAATCACTACACTATGATATACCAAAAAAAGACCTTTTTTTTTGTCTGCAGAATACCCTCTGGCTCAGATGGCAGATGTCTTGGCTGTTTGGGTCCAGTTTGTCTGACCAGTAGAAAAGATGTGACCCATCCGCAGAAGAGACATTTCCTCCCTGTTTCGGTACATATTTTAATAAGTGGATGCTGATTTAAGTTTATAAATAGACAATATCGCTAATTAATTTCAGCGCGAGTCACTCCCCTTGAAAAACTGGTAACGGCAGCCTAGAACTATGCTTATTAATTAGCTTTAATGCAGAAGCTACTGTTCTGAGTGGGAAAAAAGTTGATGTTTTTAAATGGCTTTGAGCAATTCATAGATCTAGGTTAAATCTATACATTATGAAGATCACAGCAGGTGTCGAAATGAAGAATCCAGTGTGCGGTTTGTCTTAGTTGACATACACTGTTGATGGCGATTGAGGTGGAGGTGTTGATTTCATTTACGTAACGGTATAGTATTTCAAAATCTCAAAGCTTGCAAAATGCCTAATGATCAACAAAGTTTACAGAAATCACCATATTTTATTAAAAGCAAAATGAGGGAGAAATATTTACATCTAGATCTATTCTTTTTGATTGGATTAAATCTAGGTCAAGATCAAAATTTTGATCCTTGTAATTTTAATTGATACCTTGATACATCTCTAGCTACTTGCTATCACTTCGATCTAGACGGAGACTAGATCCAGATGCTCAGACATTATAGATCAATATCTCTAGACACAGTGTAAATCTAGATTTTCAACTGCCAAAACATGATGATTGCTTGCCTTCTCAATTCAATTATCTCCTTTGCTGCAATAATATGAATTGCTATGTGTCTCAATAATTAATGTCCGATAATTTGTTATGTTAAGATTTAAATCTATTCAAAATTACTATTAAAACGCTAGTGAGATGTAGGCCTATCAAATTTAAAAGTGAATAAAATAATTTATTGTAAATTAATATAAATAAATGTAATTTCATATCATTATTTTTAATTTTATAAATCTAATTGACATAAAAATAACAGTGCCAGTATTTTCATAAAAATAGACACATTTTTCCAATGATACTTCCTCTATCCATAAAAAATTCCTCGAGAAAACAGAGATTACTATTGTCTCTTACAGTGATCCACCAATATTTTTGTCTCATTCCCTGACACACACCTGCCGCTAACAAGACACTTCGCCATGATGACAGAGAAGAGCCGGAGTGCGTCAGATCTAGATCTAGATTGTAGATCTCGTCTCAAAATAGAAATAACTTTATAACTTATCGATATAATCTTTAAAAAAATTTCCCAGAATATTTGCTTTTTCTCCGTTGCAGAAGAATCAGATTTCGAAGTCTTTTGTTGCAGTGAAATCACTGCGCGATTTCTTCCATCATGGATACCTAGTTACGACATTTTACGCCACGTTAGTTCAATAGGTTAGAATCTTCGGAACACGTCATAGATGAGCTCAATGCTTTAAATTTCCAATGTGTTTAATGTTTTGCGATTCCATTTTGTACAAATAAACTTTATACCAATGTATACCTCGATGGCCTCTGTTCCCATTCTGTCCAATGAAAATGTGCTTCTGCGAAGACTTAACAAACGCTTAAAAACAACAACAAACATCAACAACAACAACAACAACAACAACAACAACAACAACAACAACAACAACAACAAAAAAACAAAATAAAAACAAAACGCTAAAAGCTAAACATCTCTAAGAATATTTCTGAATCTAAATTACTAAAGCTATCATAAACGTGAAGTAAAAGATAGAGAGATGAAAATATAGCGGTATTTAAGTTCAAAATATTACACTTTTTACATCCTGCTTATCAGAAATTAACAAACAACATTTTTATATGAGGACCGTTAACCCCACCACAATTAGGCGCAAGGAAAAGTTCATGAAGCACACTGTGTTAAAAAGCAATAATTACAATCACAATAAATTAATCTGTAGCACAATCTGCTGTACTATGAAGCACACTGTGTTAACAAGCAATAATTACAATCGAAATAAATTATTCTACAGTACAATGTGCTGTACTATGAAGCACATTGTGTTAATATGCAATTATTGCAACCGCAATAAATAATTCTATGGTACAATCTGTTGTACTATGAAGCACGCTGTGTTAACAAGCGATAATTGTAATGACAATACATTAATCTATGGTACAATCTGCTGTATTATGAAGCACACTGTGTTAACAGGCAATAAATTACAATCGAAAAAAATTATTCTATAGTACAATCTGCTGTACTATGAAGCACACTGTGTTAACAAGCAATAAATTACAATTGAAATAAATTATTCTATAGTACAATCTGCTGTACTATGAAGTACATTGTGTTAACAAGCAATAAATTACAATCGAATCAGATTATTCTATAGTACTATCTGCTGTACTATGAAGCACACTGTGTTGACAAGCAATAAATTACAATCGAAATAAATTATTCTATGGTACAATCTGCTGTACTATGAAGCACACTGTGTTAACAAGCAATAATTACAATCGCAATAGATTATTCTATAGTACAATCTGCTGTACTATGAAACACTGTGGTAACAAGTAATAAATTTCAATCGCAATAAATTATTGTATAGTACAATCTACCAAGCCAGAAAATAAACTGGATAGATTTTTCATGAACAGTCGTGGGTTCCAACGTTATGAGATACAAAGATAAATTCTAAAAATAAGTTTAATCTTTCGGTTTAAGAATATCAGGAATTAAATCTCAATTCACTTAAGATATGCTTTACAGCCCCTGTTGTAATAATACTCCTCTGTAAAAGAAAGATCTAGGTTTACATCACTCTGCTGGGACAAGCTTGTAAAGCATTGTATAAATTATTTTTTTAATCTAGGCTGGGTTTTGAGTGTAAAGTTTAAGTAATTCTACTTTTGCAGTTGCAAAATTCAGAAAAACTTCAGTTTCTTTTGCTAGTTTTGGTGGGACTCGAGTGCATAGATTTATTATCTATACCTATGAATTAAGCCAATGTGCCCTTATAATCTAGGAGGGAATAAAGGCGGATAAATCTCGCTGAATTTTTTTATGAACATAACAATCCCTTAATCAATTGCTTTACGAGGGCGAAAGAGCATGGTGGAAACCCAAACTTCGTCTCAAACAATCAAATACTAAAATAAGGTTTAAAGGCTGAGAGGATTGTAATAGTGTAAAAAAAAAAAGAAAAAAAAAGATATTGCCTGATCTTCTGGTCTTCTGTTCAGTTTTACATTTTAACAGGCATTGCTTTGAGTGTAATGAAAAGTTTTAACAGGCATTGCTTTGAGTGTAATGAAAAGTTTTAACAGGCATTGCTTTGAGTGTAATGAAAAGTTTTAACAGGCATTGCTTTGAGTGTAATGAAAAGTTTTAACAGGCATTGCTTTGAGTGTAATGAAAAGTTTTAACAGGCATTGCTTTGAGTGTAATGAAAAGTTTTAACAGGCATTGCTTTGAGTGTTATGAAAAGTTTTAACAGGCATTGCTTTGAGTGTAATGAAAAGTTTTAACAGGCATTGCTTTGAGTGTTATGAAAAGTTTTAACAGGCATTGCTTTGAGTGTAATGAAAAGTTTTAACAGGCATTGCTTTGAGTGTAATGAAAAGTTTTAACAGGCATTGCTTTGAGTGTTATGAAAAGTTTTAACAGGCATTGCTTTGAGTGTAATGAAAAGTTTTAACAGGCATTGCTTTGAGTGTAATGAAAAGTTTTAACAGGCATTGCTTTGAGTGTAATGAAAAGTTTTAACAGGCATTGCTTTGAGTGTAATGAAAAGTTTTAACAGGCATTGCTTTGAGTGTAATGAAAAGTTTTAACAGGCATTGCTTTGAGTGTAATGAAAAGTTTTAACAGGCATTGCTTTGAGTGTAATGAAAAGTTTTAACAGGCATTGCTTTGAGTGTTATGAAAAGTTTTAACAGGCATTGCTTTGAGTGTTATGAAAAGTTTTAACAGGCATTGCTTTGAGTGTTATGAAAAGTTTTAACAGTGACAAAAACCACACCTATCTTCATTTGAAACTCGCAACTCTTATACCAGTAACCTTTATTCCAAGAAAATGTGTTGGTATATTAATAATAATAATAATAATAATAATAATAATAATAATAATAATAATAATAATAATAATAATAATAATAATAATAATAATAATAATAATAATAATCATCATCATCATCATAATAAGAAAAATAATAATAATAATATATTATTATTATTATTATTATTATTATTATTATTATTATTATTATTATTATTATTATTATTATTATTACTATTATTTGGTTTTATGTTATCATTAATTTCACAGATAAATTATGACTTTAATGAAGAAGTGGATTTAAATTAATCAACATCTAAAGATAACATTGTTCTAAGAATTCCATTGCTCTAACGTGCAAGAAAGTAATAATATACATACATTAAAGCGTTATCAAGTTTTATATTAAAATTATGTATTTGAATTTTAAATTCCGCGTACGCTTAGAGCCCGCAGCAGGTAAAATAATTTTAGTGTAAAGAAACTTTGCTGTTGGCTTTAAGAAGGTATACAATTATAATTTTCAAAAAAAAATCTACGGAACAAAGTTTTTCTTTCATTCACAATGACAGGGAATAATTATGTGAAGAAACAGCTATACTTTTACTTTCTTTTTTTTTAAGGAATTCAACTTTCGCCTTGCATACTTGTATCACTATTTATTATTATCTAAGGAACAATAAAATGTAATAATAAATGTATTCAAGCCAGACCAGATTGAACGATAATCATGCTGGCGTGTTAGTGTTCAAAGCTGATTTGGTTTCAATAGCTGCTCTATAAAACCCTTCGAGCGGATGAACGATCAAGGAAACAGTTGTGCACGCGCTTTACATCTCGTCTCTTCCTAGCGGTCAGTTTCGAGCTACCGGACTTGAAACGCCTCCTTCAGATGGTCAAAGCTACCGAGTTATCTGGCGTTACTGTAATGGTGGGCCGGGACAAACAAACATTTATGCAACATTCACGGTACATTAAAAACATTGCTTAAGTTTCTGTAACAATACTCTATTTGTGCTCAATGAACTTAAACGGTTTCTTAGAATTCTTCACCCACAAACACAAAGATTGAAAAAGCATTGACTCAAACATTTCCTTTAGCTTTGCGATTAAACTTCTTTTTGGTTGTTTAACCGTGACAGAGTCTCGAAAGACGGTAGCAGCGCATAACGTAAACCGCTCAACTCCCCATGCAGGATATAAATTTCACTTGATGATTTTTTTGATTGTCCATAGCTTGGCACGGTGTTTTGGCTAGATGAAATGATTACCAGTTGTGTACAAGGCCAGTAGACCGTGACCGACGATCCTTGATTTATGTCGTCATAGTTTATTGCTCTCTCGGCACTAGTGACAGTACGAGTATGAAACCAGACAAAGCGAATCGATGTAACTGATCAGTCATCAAGAAAATTGCGAAATAAAACCGCAACGTCGATTCCTATGTCCCAACGGACACCAAAAGCGGTATCCCGATCAAAACTTCAATGACTGCAAGCCTGTATGCACACGTTGAGAATCTTCTTTTTAGCGGCTAACCAAAGTCACAGTCCACCAAAAAAAAACAACAAAAAACAACAAACAACAACAACAAAATATTAAAAAGAAAAAAATCGAAATATCTATCCATCTATCTATCTAACTATCTATCTACCAGTACCTATCTATCTACCGGTACCTATCTATCTATCTATCTATCTACCGGTACCTATCTATCTATCTATCTATCTACCGGTACCTATCTATCTATCTATCTATCTACCGGTACCTATCTATCTATCTATCTATCTACCGGTACCTATCTATCTATCTATCTATCTACCGGTACCTATCTATCTATCTATCTATCTACCGGTACCTATCTTTCTGTCTATCTATCTACCGGTACCTATCTATCTGTCTATCTATCTACCGGTATCTATCTATGTCTATCTATCTACCTGAACCTATCTATCTGTCTATCTATCTACCGGTATCTATCTATATGTTTATCTATCTACCGGTACCTATCTATCTATCTATCTATCTACCGGTACCTATCTATCTATCTATCTATCTACCGGTACCTATCTTTCTGTCTATCTATCTACCGGTATCTATCTATGTCTATCTATCTACCTGAACCTATCTATCTGTCTATCTATCTACCGGTACCTATCTATCTGTCTATCTATCTACCGGTACCTATCTATCTGTCTATCTATCTACCGGTACCTATCTACATGTCTATCTATCTACCGGTATCTATCTGCATGTCTATCTATCTACCGGTACCTATCTACATGTCTATCTATCTACCGGTACCTATCTATCTGTCTATCTATCTACCGGTACCTATCTATCTGTCTATCTATCTACCGGTACCTATCTACATGTCTATCTATCTACCGGTACCTATCTATATGTCTATCTATCTACCGGTACCTACCTACATGTCTATCTATCTACCGGCACCTATCTATCTGTCTATCTATCTACAGGTACCTATCTATATGTCTATCTATCTACCGGTACCTATCTACATCTGTATCTATCTACATGTCTATCTATCTACCGGTATCTATCTACATGTCTATCTATCTACCGGCACCTATCTATATGTTTATCTATATACCGGTACCTATTTATCTATCTATTTTTCTATTTATTCGTCCATCTATTCATCTATTTTTCTATTTATTTGTCGATCTATCTATCTATTTTTCTAACGAACATAATTATATATATATATATATATATATATATATATATATATATATATATATATACGATTTTCTCCGAGTGGAATACTTTAGTAGATGTATTTCTGCCTCCCTGATATTATTAGAAAAGGCTTAAAATCGAGCAGAATAAGCTTCCTGAATCTTTCCTGAATTGTAATTTGCTCCACCTTCACTTTAACCCATATGTATAATTCGAGTTTGAGAAATCATACGTGAATCAAAGCAAGCGTTGTGATAGTCTTGTCATTGTTCAATACTTTTCAATTTTCCAATTTCTAAAGCTGAGCTATGTAGAAAATAATACAAATTGTCTCCCACCGAATCGTAATGAATTAGGGGATTTTATAGGTTATTGTTTTTACTTTGAGTAATTTCGTTGGCGAAAGACTCTTAAAAAGAACAGGAGCCGAAAAAAAATTGTCACTTATTTGTCATTGAAAAGCTATCAACTTGGAAATCCCTTTGCCATTAACTGCGATGGAGTGGTGACAAACAAATCCTTTGAACAGTTGTAGATTAAAGAGTTGGAAACAAGGTATGATAGGAAATGTTTTTTAAGGGACAGATATCAAAGATTTTATTTTTAATTAAAAAGTCCTGAGTAATCAATTGTTGAAAGCTATGATTTTGTTTTGATTCAAAACGCGTTTGTGAACGAATAAAAACTAAGGCAATGTTTTGGGAAAAAAAACAACTCAACAGTCGTTCAGCTTGTGTTTGATTAAATCTCTCTGAGATACAGCTTTACATTGCGAGAAAAACATTGAAAAAAAAACACAAAAAAAAAAAAAAACAATAAAAGGAAAGAAACGCAGATATTTTAAAAATCGTCAGAGAAAAGAAAAGCCAAAACCATCCCTTCTGCACAGCTCACAACAAATATATTATTACCGTATTTTAAAAAAAAAAATAATTCATTTCTTAATTAGAATAATTAAATTACCATCTGGTTATATATTATAACGATGCTCATTGATTTAAATAATGTCACCATGAGCAGAGTAATAAAAAAAAAAAATCAAAATCATAACATGGATTTATATGATTTCTCAAGACATGATCTTTATGACTTTAGAACAGCATTTTGTCATGTACCTAATGTCAGTGATATCTATTTCATCCTGGAGGGTCATCTATTTAGGTCCAATCTCACGTCGCTAACTTGCAGGTGCTATATTTATACTCTGCGAATGGTTTGTCGAACCAATGCAAAAGAATCACGTTTCGACGTGCGCTTTTTATCCTGGTACCTAAAACAATTCAATGCGGCTTCTTATATCGATAGTAAGAAAGCGGATTGATCAAAAATTAAAAACAAAAAGAATGCTGAAGAAGCTTTACAAAATGAGCTAGCTCGTAGCTTTATACCCTTTTAATTGAAGTGAATTAGAAATAGAGCAATTTGGGGAAAAAAATGGTTTTTAAAAAGACGCATAGCCGCACACAAATCTTTGGGTGAAATTTCTGAGGTTGTCATTGATTTGCTCGCGCATGTCAGGCTGAATATGTGATCTTTTTATTTCCGGTTCACCAAGGAATTTTGAGCGCGTTGGAATATCAAGGTGAGTCCTCTGTGCCTGACTGGGAAAACATCAAGAATTATTTTAGCTGCTTTCTGAAAGCCTTTCTCTCAGATGTCTGCCCTTTTTAATACAATATCTATATCCATCCTGGGGTCACACGTTTTAGTATACAAATTTCAAGCTCTTGATAGCTTCACCCCCCCCCAAAAAAAAAAAAAAAACAACAACAACAAAAAAAAATTCCCCTCCTTTAGTACCTGATTGTTGCACTCCTTTGCTCTCTCTTTTCCCACAGAGTGCAGACACTCGTGTGAACTCGAAGCTTTGGTTTAATCTGATTCATACGCGCTGCCGTAATAATTGTTTCAGCTTTAACAAATTATGTTGTGCATGACATTTGATTTGGAAAAAAAGGTACATTGAAAGAAAGATAGTTTGAAGATTAAAACACAAGATTCGCATGAAAAGACTTTTAAGGTACGATCGCCTACAACTTACTGTTTGTAGAAATATAAATGCACAGATAGATAAATAGATAGATAGATAGATAGATAGATAGATAGATAGATAGATAGATAGATAGATAGATAGATAGATAGATAGATAGATAGATAGATAGATAGATAGATAGACAGATAGATACGTAAATAGAGAGAGATCAGTGGAATAAAGAGGGAAAAAAAGCGAAAAATTGAGAGAGAAAGAAAGAAAGTTCAGGAAAAACTTAAAAAATTTATATCAGTAAACCCAATAATGTGCAATACAATTCTATGTGTGTATGAAGCTGGTGTTTTGCTCTGACTGCAACTGCCATCTGGGGGCAACAACTCACACAGACAACATGTAAACCCTTTTATAGTCTAAAGTTAACGAACTTGGCTTGAGTTTGGCTCGGATTCTTGTTTTCGACTTGGGAACCCTACTGGATTTTCCATCTGCGCGTGTTTCTTGTAGTTAAAAAACTGTTTCGTTAAAATTTATTTCGAACGAAAACTTAGCTTTATAATGATGGATTCTACAAATCACAAATCACAAACCACACAAATTGTGTGAGAGCATTTTGTAGAATGGTGTCATAGCTACAAATTGCTTCCTATAAACACACCTTTAAATATTTCCTTCTTGCAACAGTATAGGGTGAGCGGTATCTCGATCAAGACAGAAATATAGTAGTCATCGATATTAAAAATGGCAACAAATTCCGAGAAAATCTAGAGACCCACAGAGATATAGTAGTCATCGACATTAAAAATGGCAGCCAATTTCGAGAAAATCTAGAGACCCACAGAAATATAGTAGTCATCGACATTAAAAATGGCAGCAAATTCCGAGAAAATCTAGAGACCCACAGAGATATAATAGTCATCGACATTAAAAATGGCAGAAAATTACGAGAAAATCTAGAGACCCACAGAGATATAATAGTCATCGACATTAAAAATGGCAGAAAATTCCTAGAAAATCTAGAGACCTACAGAGATATAGTAGTCATTGACATTAAAAATGGCAGCCAATTCCGAGAAAATCTTTAGACCCACAGAGATATAGTAGTCATCGACATTAAAAATGTAAGCAAATTCCGAGAAAATCTAGAGACCCACAGAGATATAGTAGTCATCGACATTAAAAATGGCAGCCAATTTCGAGAAAATCTAGAGACCCACAGAGATAGAGTAGTCATCGACATTAAAAATGGAAACAAATTCCTAGAAAATCTAGAGACCCACAGAGATATAGTAGTCATCGACATTAAAAATGGCAGCCAATTCCGAGAAAATCTTTAGACCCACAGAGATATAGTAGTCATCGACATTAAAAATGGCAGCAAATTCCGAGAAAATCTTTAGACCCACAGAGATATAGTAGTCATCGACATTAAAAATGGCAGCCAATTTCAAGAAAATCTAGAGACCCACAGATATATAGTAGTCATCGACATTAAAAATGACAGCAAATTCCGAGAAAATCTAGAGACCCACTACACCAACGAAATTTTCAAAACAAGATTTTAAACAGAGGTATAAGTATTAAGATTTCAAACTTTAACCAAACGCTTTAGGTATGGCTTTATCTAGGGACGTATTTTATTTTTAATACCATGTTGGATATCATAAAATGGTCAGTAAAGAGGGTTTACACTGAAGCCGAAAAGGGCAGTCTTGCTCGAAACACCAGAAAACATTTGACATGGTGGTTATAAAAACTATTTTGAAAACCGAAAATAAATATACTTTTTACTCTCAGAGGAGTTCAAACAAACAGCAGTGAAGCTTTACTTTTGTTTAAAAATTATGAAATAAAAATTGTCCACGATGCTTAAAAAATTGTTTGGTGACAGAGAAGTCAGACATGGATCCTCTTGGGGCCGAATTTTTTTTCTACTGGTTTCAGTTCTGTCGATGATTTTATTCAGAAACAAACCTAAAATCAAAATAACTCTCTGGGGCCATGCCATATAAGCCTACTTTAAATTTATTCAAAAATAGCATGGAGCTTCTAATAAAAAACAGAAGCAATCTACTAAATATACTCATGAAACTGAGCCGCTTGCTTGAGAGTGTGTGTGTGCATATATATATATATATATATATAATTTACATAATTATACTTAATTTAAACATATCAAAATCAGAAGATGTGTGAGAGCATAGTTAGAAGATTAACTAGAGACGTGAAAGCATTTCGTTGACGACTAGAAAAAAGAAACATAAAACTGTTGAGAGTTAATTTTAATTTTGAATCAGAGATTCCGCTTAAAAACACTTGTAGATCGGAAATTCCAAAATGTTCATGACATAGAATGAAAAAAGGTCGAGAAAACACCTCTCAGTCCTCGATACATTTGTCATTTCGTCATGGTGCTGCACAACTTGTATAAGTCAGACTTAGACAACATGTGAACTGACATTTGGGCGTACAGCCCTCACACCCCTGCACATGTATATACTAAATTTTTTCCAAGGTGCCAAGAAATAGACTGAAAATTTAAAAGTAAAATGCTAACGTTCATTTTGCTTACGTCAATTAGAGACTTAGGAAAATCGTGTTCTAACGTACAATTTTCCTAAGTCAGACCTACGCATACTGCACCCTAGACTTTGCAAGGGCACAATTTGCCTAAGTCAGGTAAAGTAATGTACAGATTGCCTAAGTCATCAACACTCTTTGTTCGGTAGTATCGGTACCTTTCTTTATCTGTACCTATGGCAGTATCAATACAGCTAGCTTTGAAGATTTATTGGCATAGCTCTAATTGTTTTGTTTTCACCTTTTTGGTAGAGCCTTTTGACTTTCTGATTTGTAGACACACTTTAAACCACGAAAAGAAATAGAGGTGGGCTTAAATATTGAAACACAAGATAAAAGGTTACTTTAATAATCTATTTTAACAATCAAGGCTTCAAATAATCTGGATTCTGTAATCGATTACTTCTTACTCGTTATGAATTTACTGGCCCTTCTAAGCTTACGGTTTAAGTTTCGGTTTCTCTGTCACAACTTCACAAGACTCGCATGTTAAACAAGATTCTGCACAGTGCACACTGCAGAGACTTGGAGATTCCAATCTAATCTAGATATCTAGATCTAGTGGCCACTGACTGAAAGCATCTTCAGTGTGAATTAAGTATTTTAGCCAGAATCAAGAGGTAAAGGACAAAGCTCATTTCAGATCATCTTCTTAGATTAAAATGACCAAACAAAGGAGCAAGCTGAAGGCAAAGTTCATTGTCACCGATGCAATCAATTTTGTTTTGCTTGATAATGATACTGCATCTTCCACTGACAGCGAATATTGTAAAAGGATAGCAAACAGAAATTCCAGTACCTTTGAAGAGAGTGACAGGTTACGAATTTTCAATGCATTTTGGCAGATGACCTCTTGGGATGAAAAACAGACGTACGTGCAAAGTCTTGCGGAAACTGTTGGTAAAAAGCAGCTAAAAGCGGGAGATTCATCACGCAGAAGTGTGGTCTACACATATGCCCTTGAAAAAAGTGGAACAAGGCATCAAGTATGCAAGTCCATGGTAGCCAATACTCTAGGTATTAAAGAAAGAACTTTGATTAACTGGGTAAATAAAAAGAATTAAGAGCCCAAGGAATCTATGCCAGCCGTTGCCCGAAGTGGAATCTCGGAACCTCTTGTAGAAGAGGACAAGACTGGCTCAATAGTTTGCCAACAGTACCATCCCACTACTGCCGAAAGCAAAGAACTTAAGAAGGGATGAGGTTCCTGTTTCCAGGGAGAAGCACGCGGGATCTGCATCGTGATTACCAAGAGTCATGCCTGGCCAGTCAAAGAAGGGCAGTTGGCTGGAAGCTTTTTAATGACGCGTTTCACAGACAAAAGCTGTCGGTCTTCATACCCCCCAAAGACCAATGTGATGTCTACATCAGTGCTCAATTTGGACACATATCGAACGAGATGTATAAAAAACACCTGCACAAAAAGAAGACCGCTGCTCAGCAGGAGAAAGAGAAGGACAAGACGGAAAGCAACATGGAGACATCTGTTTGGACAATGGATTTGCAGTCTGTGCTCACGTGCCCAAATACACAAGCTAGTGCAATGTATTACAAGACCAAATTGACAGTGCACAACATGACGTATTATGACCTCAAGTTCAAACAGGCTTTCAACTATGTATTTGACGAAACCAATAGAGACCTGCCAAGTCACATGTTTGGTTACCTCCACTATAACCATTTCAGAAATTTTCTGAACGACAACCCAGATATAAAGAGGCTTACCATCTTTTCACATGGTTGGGGGTACCAGAATAAGTGTACCAACGTTTCAAATGCTCCTCTCAAGCTTGCAGCTGAGCAGGATATAACCATCGAACAAAAAATTTTAGTATCTAGACACACCCATTTCTGCATTTCTACTTTCACAATGAAACGAATGTTGTTCAAGCTCTTTATCTGTTCACAGAAATAGATCAGCTGATCTTAGGATTCTAATTGAGAGAAGAAACGTGGTATAAAAAAGCCTTTAAAAAGATAAAAAGAAACATTCATAGCGTTGCAAATCCAACTGAGATTAGGATTAGGAATAATAATAGCGTAAAAGACCAAAACAAAGTTTTTTTTATCAATATCATTAAAACAAATTTATGTATTAAACTTGACCTGACAACGGAGAGCGAATTAGAGAATTAACATCCGTCAAGTATCTCACTAATTCCGCATAAAAAAGGGATTTGTAGAAGTAAAAAAGATTACTAATCAAAGATGTAACATGACGTTCTTATATTCAGTAGAAACTGGCTGCACTGAGATAAAGAGGAAGACAAAAGCAGTGATGTTTCTAAAACGGAAAACACTAAAAAAAAAAAAAAAGCCAAAGATGCAACCTGTGAAATGACACCAATCACCGCAGAAACAAACCGCTCTGGATTAGAAAATTGATTGCGAATCACGTGCTTATTGGCAACATTATTGTAGAAAATCGTTAAATAAGATTTCGGACTTAATTAAATATTATGCTAAAATTCCTCCCGAATAATTGGTAATGCTTTCTTAACTTATATATATATATATATATATATATATATATATATATATATATATATATATATATATATGTATATCTATATATTTCGGGAGAGAGTGAGTGAGAGAGAGAGAGGCAGAAAGACAGAGAGAGAAAGACAGAGAGACAGAGAGAGAGAAAGAAGAGAGAGAGAAAGAGAGAGAGACAGAGGCAGAGAGAGAGAGAGAGAAAGAGAGAAAGAGAGAGAGAGAGAGACAGAGAGAGAGACAGAGAGAGAGAGAGAGAGAGAGAGAGAGAGAGAGAGAGAGAGAGAGAGAGAGAGAGAGAGAGAGAGAGAGAGAGAGAGAGAGAGAGAAAGAGCTCATCTGTCAAAACTTAAGACCACTTATTGATTACGTAGCGCACCAATAATAAATACGTCATAACTCTGAATGGATCACCATATTGGTAGTCCTAGTTTTTGTGCTGCTTATCATGAAGTGAATACAGTATTGTACAGTTTTAACCGCAGAATCTGGCTCTAAAATCGTTGTATTGCCAGTTTTAATTGTGCAGTGGACGTGAGAGAGGGTCAGCTCTTTTTTTTTTCTATTTAAAAAATTTTTTTTTTTTATTTAGAAAGTCAACAATTTGTAGGGTATGCACGCTAGAATGCATGCACAATTAAAAAAAAATACTTTAAGTCTTTAAATGCCTTGCAACGCCCGATGTTTTATACTGTTTCTTGCATCTGAAAAAAAAATCATGTTAAATCTACGCATTCTAATTCCGAGAATAAACTACTTTAATTAGAAATTCTCAGGGATAATCAATCCTTATAACAAGAAAAGAAAACCACAGTTTCGAAGCTTGTAAAACCGAAACAGTACAAATGCTGTATGCTTGTTCCAGGGAAAGAACCCTGAAAAGAAAGGGATCATAATTAATTAATGATAAAGGGATAATTACTGTGAATACAAGTATCTTTTAAGTTTTCTGATTTAACAGCATTTTTCAAGATCAGATCTGACTGTTATTTGATTTAAGAAACTTTATTGCCTGTAGCTGGGCATTAGAACAAACTCAAATTTAATTTAATTTTCCTAGACCGGGTCAATTTTCTTTTTATTAATCTTTAGGGCGTCAAGTTGGTCTAAAATAAAATGAAAAAAAGAGGAAGTTTCACTGCGCTACTCTCAATTAGTGTCGCGTTATACACCCAGGCGTAGGAAAAAAAATCTAACTGATACACGAAACAGTAGTTCTTAGGCGCTTGACACCCCCCTCCCTCCCCCCTCCCCCCAAAAAAAAAATCTCTCACGGAGTCTGTTATACGTGTCTTCCGTTCTCAAAAAGCCTTATCTTGAAAGATTTACGGTGTTCGCTTACTGCCTCTCTCTCTCTCTCTCTCTCTCTCTCTCTCTCTCTCTCTCTCTCTCTCTCTCTCTCTAAGTCTCTCCCTCTCTATCTCCTCTCTCTACCTCTCCCTCCCCCCCTCTCTCTCTCTGTTTCTCTTTCTCACCAACGCCCTTCTATATCCTTCACTTTATCAAGACTTTATCCAAAATTTGGCGAATTTCGTCTGCTTGCACACTAGTCCCAGATAGATAACTCATAACCAGCATTAACCTCAATTATTCCCATACAAACATTTACCAAAGTTGGAAGACCGGAAGATGCTTGAATCAACATTTGAAATGTCACGTTTTCCCACTACTAAAACTTTCACTCTTACTCTAGAGGTCAATGCGTTGGCACTTTAACTGTCTGTATCTACTTTTTGTTACTAAGCTCGCCTCTCATTGCTCAGATCAAGCAAATAAGTGGCTCCTACACGTCGGGAACGGACAAACTTTCCTAACTTTGTACCGTCGGTCCAATTCTCTTCACAACATGGTCGCCTAAGCTCGTCACTGACAGCTGACGTCACACCTGAATCAATGGGTAACGGTCACATACAATATTTTCCATACACGATAGTGTTGCTCTATATATAGTAATCAAGTTATTTGGAATAAAAAGGTGTCTGCTCGATTTGAATCGATCAGATCAATTAAAATACTGTTTTTGCTTTTATACAAAACCAGCAGACTGTAAAGCTATACCTAGCGTGATGATACTACTACTACTACTACTACTACTACTACTACTACTACTACTACTACTACTACTACTACTACTACTGCTGCTGCTGCCACTGCTACTGCTACTGCCACTGCTATTGCTACTGCTGCTACTGCTACTACTACTACTACTACTACTACTACTACTACTACTACTACTACTACTACTACTACTACTACTACTACTACTACTGATGCCACAACTAGTGCTACTACTAATACCACTGCTGCTGCTGCTACTGCTACTACTACTACTACTACTACTACTACTACTACTACTACTACTACTACTACTACTATTGATGCTGCTGCTGCCACTGCTACTGCTACTGCCACTGCTATTGCTACTGCTACTGTTGCTACTACTACTACTACTACTACTACTACTACTACTACTACTACTACTACTACTGCTGCTGCTGCTGCTGCTGCTGCTACTACTACTACTACTACTGATGCCACAACTAGTGGTACTACTAATACCACTGCTGCTGATGCTGCTTCTACTACTACCACTACTACTACTACTACTACTACTACTACTACTACTACTACTACTACTGCTGCTGCTGCTGCTGCTGCTGCTGCTGCTGCTGCTGCTACTACTACTACTACTACAACTACTACTACTACTGATGCCACAACTAGTGCTACTACTAATACCACTGTTGCTGTTGCTACTACTAATACTATTATTTCTACTGTTACTGCTGCTGTGAGCGCTACTTTTACTACTACTTCTACTTTTTATTACTACCTTTACTACTACTACTACCACGACTACCACGACTACTACGACTACTACTACTACTACTACTACTACTACTACTACTACTACTACTACTACTACTACTACTGCTACTACTACTACTTCTACTACTACTGCTGCTGCTGCTCCCACTGCTACTGCTACTGCCACTGCTATTGCTACTACTACTACTACTACTACTACTACTACCACTACCACCACCACCACCACTACCACTACCACCACTACCACTACTACTACTACTACTACTACTACTACTACTGATGCCACAACTAGTGCCACTACTAATACCACTGCTGCTGCTGCCGCTGCTACTACTACTACTACTACTACTACTACTACTACTACTACTAATACTTCTACCACTACTGCTGCTGCTGCCGCTGCCACTGCTACTGCTACTGCCACTGCCATTGCTACTGCTACTACTACTACTACTACTACTACTACTACTACTACTACTACTACTACTACTACTACTACTACTACTACTACTACTACTGATGCCACAACTAGTGGTACTACTAATACCACTGCTGCTGCTGCTACTATTACTACTACTACTACTACTACTACTACTACTACTACTACTACTACTACTACTACTACTACTACTACTACTACTACTACTACTACTACTACTACTACTACTACTACTACTACTGATGCCACAACTAGTGCTACTACTAATACCACTGTTGCTGTTGCTGCTACTAATACTATTATTTCTACTGTTACTGCTGCTGTGGGCGCTACTTTTACTACTACTTCTACTTTTTATTACTACCTTTACTACTACTACTACTACTACTACTACTACTACTACTACTACTACTACTACTACTACTACTACTACTACTACTACTACTACTACTACTACTACTACTACTACTACTACTACTACTACTATCAGAAAAGCTTTGAGAGCAAAGAATCATAACCAGATTACATTATTCACAATTAATGATGAGATTAATTAACAAATTTTGGACTTTTTTTTTCTTCCTTTCTCGTCTGCTCAGAGCAGGGATGTCCTGGCCGAGAGGGTGAAGTTTGGGTAGAGAGGAATGAATCCACAGGCAGCTGAGGAAGTTTCAACTAACGTTCGCAAGGTGAGCGGAAGGGCGGAATAGAGCATCTTCGGTTAAGTCTATTCTCCTCTAAAAACTTGCTACATTTTATATATTTATTTATACAACGAGAGAGAAAGAGAGAAAGAAAGAAAGAGACTGGGAAGGAGGGAGCTATACATCATAATTACGGAACCGGAAAAAGAAGAAAAAAAAAAAAAGAGAGAAAACTTTAGGCAGCTAGATAACAGGGAAATCGTCTTGAGTTTCATTGAAATAAAGTGCAATTTTAATTTTGCAACGCTTTCACGTGGCTTAATATTTTTTTTTTTACTTTTATGATATTTAAGTTTGAACAATTTTTTTTGATTGATAAACACACCAGTCTGTTTGGAATTAGAATAGGCTGATTGGCATTTTGGGTTTTACGGTTGATTTGATTTCACCGCTCACTTGACTCTATCGCCAAACTGCGCGAGAGGAGGAGATGACAGGCAAATCCTCCCTTGTTTTCTCACGGAACGTCTATAAGCATCTCTATGTGTGCCTTATTTGGATAAAATAGAGCTGATTTCTTAAACACCATGAACAAGTTTTGTAATTTTTGTCATATTTCACACAGACCAATTATACGTTTACTAAAGTACTCGTACGTTTCTTTTTTTCTGACGGAATCTTTACGAAGTTAGCCACTTTTGCATAAGAGCTTACGATTTTGAAAATAATAACATGATCTCATTTCATATTTCATTGGTTTAATATGTTTGTTCTAGTTCCCTAGAAAATGTAGCCATGTTTTGTGTTTAAAATGAATTTATGAACATGAAATGACTATAGAACAATAATATCCACTCTTATGATTTGTGCTCATTTCCCTTTCAGTGTCTTTGTACATAAAAAAAAATCCATTAGCGGGATCGAAGACTTTTTCATCTTTCTTTAATAAGACTATAGCTCAGTAGAAACGCCTTTTATTCCTTCCTTAACAGCATCAGGACATACATTCTGAGATTTCACATACCTGTAAAAACGAGAATAGCACATACAAAAACCGCACGTTTCGTTAACCGAAACGACTTTATGACGGTAAAAAAACTTTTATCCTCATCATCGCCACCACCACCACCACCATCACCATCATCATAAACATTGTCATCATTGTTGTTATTATTATTATTATTATTATTATTATTATTATTATTATTATTATTATTATTATTATTATTATTATTATTATTATTATTATCATCATTATTATTATTATTATTATCATCATCATCATCATTATTATTATTATTATTATTATGTTGTTGTTGTTGTTGTTGTTGTTATTAATATTAAGATTATTATTATTATTATTATTATTATTATTATTATTATTATTATTATTATTATTATTATTATTATTATTATTATTATTATTATTATTGTTATTATTATTATCATCATCATCATTATCATTATTATCATTATTATCATCATAACGATAATTATTCCTGTTTTTCTTATTATTATAACCATATTGTTATTCTGCACTTTTAAACTTTAAAGTCGAAAACGAAGGTACATATTTATACACTGTAATTTTTTTAGACGATTAAAGATAAAATAGAATAGGCCCGCAGTTGTATTGCAAGCGCTGTGCGTTTGAGACATTTGTCAAATGAAAATACTGGAAAATAATTCATTCTTTTCTGCTGCCTGCCGAAAGCCTTCAATGATGGGCCTAATATCCTACTGTTGTCCACGTAAAGCGCCATCATTGAGATAAGCAAGTTCGTGTTGACGCAACGAAGCAGAGTTTTCATTTCTGCTTTGCTGGACCAAGATTTGTATTCATATGTAACAAAAACCAGAGGTCTGAAATCACAATCCTGGCAAATCAAGTTCATGAATTAATAAGAAATACCACAGGAAAAAAAACATATTCATGTGAACTATCAGTTCCAGCAGTTTTTCTGTCGAAAATTCTAACCCTATCTTTCTATCCCCGGAAACCAGTCTCTCAAGTCAAATAAAATGAAACGTTTGAAAAGACAAAAAAAAAATTAAAAAAAAAAAAAAAATGCAAACGATCAAAGCAAGTTTTATTGTTCTTCAGAATTTGCAACTTTTGACATGGGTCACATGAACAGGATTTGGGTAGTCACAAAATGCTTTAACCGTAGAGATCACAACACTGAATACAAAATTAGAATCTGAGAATTGTGCTTCAGCCACAACGCAGACGTTAAGATATGTTAGAAAGCATGCTGATCTAACGCATGCTGATCTTTGACATTAAATACTACATGACAAAAGCGCATTGAAAGCAGAGCATGTTAAGAGTCTCAACAGAGTTAATGTAGCAACGCTACGTTATGAATAATAATAGGACAAAACAAGAAAAACAAAAAATAATTTATCAGATTGAGATATCATTGTGAAAAAGATAAAGCAAATAAAATTATTTTTATACGAGACCTCAGCATGGAAAAGATACCAATAAATCATCGTTTACGAGTAGTTAGGAAAAACACAAGGAAAATTCCTAGAATAAAGCAAAGGTCTAAAACAAAGTTAGGTTCATCTGCTTACGGCAAAGATATCATAGATTTGAGGCGAGGCCGATGAGCAATTACTGCATGTAATAGTATGTAATATTGAAAATCAGCTAAATTTGCATTTTACAAAAGCTACCTGAAGATTTTTAATAGCTAGTAAATCAGCACAAAAAGTTGCTAAAGGTACACTTCGTTGAGGGAATAAGAATAGTCAACTAATTTTGTACAATCGAAATCTATTTACAAATTTCTTTAAACATTCATTATCATGTACATTTAAATAACTGCACGGCTAAGAATTCCTGCAAGGGGGTGCACTTTATGCGAAACTCATAGCGTTCTAATAAGCGTTTAAAAGGATCTAAAAATAGATAAAGAAAGTACAGAAATAGTCGGTTTCCTTTATAAATAGTTGCGCATCTATTTAAAATAACAGTATAATGAATGTGTGTAAGATTTGCAAATAGATTTGGATTTTACGAATAAGCTAATAAGACAACTGGTATAAGGGTTTCTCGACTAAAAGCAGTACAAGTTTGGTTTGACAGGCAGGGTTAAACATGATGGCAATATTTCTATGCTATTTGCTTTTTAAAAATGAATACAGTCTGATGCTAGCAATTGGGCGCTCTTACAAAAAATAGGCATAGAAAGATAAAATAAATAAAATTCTAGAGAAATTGATCTGAACAATCCCCTCCAACTAAAAGACATTTTTTGTTTACTCAATTTCTCCTAAGCAAAAAAAAAAAAAATCTTTCAAGGAGAATAATGCCGTTACGAATATGGTTATTGTATTTTTTGGGTAGTGTTTTGTACTCGATTAAAAATACGCCAAATGATATATCTCCAGCCAAAGTGATAAATATGGTATCAATATTGTGAAAAAAAAAATTCTGGAAAGAGGAAACACATAAGCCATGACAATAAATAAAAATTAATACAGTTAACGAGTAAATAATTAAGTTAATCTTCAACTGAAGGAGCGAACTGCTGTCTAGGTTAGGTTCTTTTTTTATGAACGACTTTACTGGTGTCAGAGACAAAGAACTACCTTGACCTCTGATTGATTTTCCTTCGCAAATTCTAGACATGACTTTATCGGCGGCTAAGGGTGGACCCTTGACTCCCTTCAGCCGGGTGCCCAGTACCAGGTGATGTATGGCTAGAACATTTCCCGGGGAACCACCGCCGTTTCTAGCCGAGCCAAGACTCTGACCGTTGTGTCGACCTTCAGAACACGGCGCCTTTGGTTGAACTGGACATAACGTTATCTGTAAAGAGTAAAATACCTCTTTTCCTTTGTTAGCTGCCCCCCTCCCTCTCACACACGAAAAAAATGCAAGATCTAAGACATGGTTCGAAAATAAAATGGTTATTTTTTATATTGTGGATTGATTGAACGCCAAGAAAATAATTACACAAAACCGCTGCAACTAGACGTGGTCATGCAGTAAATTCTGTTTTTTTTACCAGCTCAAGAGAATGACACAGCATTACGTTTCGTTTTTTTCTTTTTTTTTTTTTTTTTGCTTGTTTCTTACGAAAAAGATTTTTTTTTGCCAGAATTTATCTAGACTGTTAGGATAACAATTGTGGTGACAAGAATTGATACATTAGTGATTAGAGTGGCAACCGCATTCCGTGTCTCTTGTTCAACGCATGTTCCTGGTTCTTTACACGGAAAAGAAAGTCCTCTATTAAAGTCATCTCTAATATTTGACGGAGAAAGATCCTCACATAGCTGAGAGGTATCTGCGGACATAAGATTTGTGTCATAAGCCCATGGTTTCTGGTCACAAATGTTGATTTCATTGTTGCTCATCTCAGGGTTGACTTCCCGAGAGTTCGGTACAGTTGATGTTTCTCCTCCGAGATTGATTTCCTTGTACACGTCTTTCACCACAAAACAGACCCGAACAGTTTCAACACTGAAAGCCTCTGACAGGTAGAGATCTGCGACGACGGCTCTGAGACGGTCTACACTAATCGCCTGATTTTTAACACCAGAGAGTCCAAGAGATTCATGTATTTTATTGCGGTAGATACCGTAAAAGATTAACGCTTCATTGCCGTCAGGGTCGACGCGTTTGTTGAAGCAAGACGCAAGATCCGGAACAAGATTTTTGAGGTCTCTTGGATCTCCCAAGAAATTGTAATTTGCCTCAACTTGTCTCACTGCGGCATTAAAGTCTGTTTGGTTGACATTCGGTAGAGAAGTCATTTGAAGCAATGTCAGATACGGGTAGGCGCAATGCCCGTCTACAGCAATTCGTCTAGACGAGCACTTGAATCTGATATTACAAGATCGGTTTGGTGCAAACTGCGTACTGCTTGGGGATGTGGTCAATATTGCGCTGGCTCCGGTGGTTGGTTTGCTAAAATCCCGCATATAACCAG
The DNA here is from genome assembly GCA_033675545.1 of Elysia crispata. Classification (NCBI taxonomy): domain Eukaryota; kingdom Metazoa; phylum Mollusca; class Gastropoda; family Plakobranchidae; genus Elysia; species Elysia crispata. The sequence continues at coordinate 76,932 of JAWDGP010002164.1, read as the reverse complement.
TGGTTTGTTTGTGGATATTTCTTTCGGTGGGTCCCCCCAAGGTTACCGAAGAAATCAATCTATGTAAGCCATTTGTTACAGGATGAAAACATTCTAAAAAGGTCCAGGCAGAGGTTGAAAAATCTGGTAATACTCTGATCGAGCCTGAGTAGTCCAAGGTAAGCCGAAAAGAAAACTCGTGAGGTTTCTCACTGCTGCCTGCAGAGTAGGTGAAATATTCATTGCATTGCCAACTTTTGACGGGAAGCAAGGGCATCTCTGCAAGAGGCTGCGCCATATTATCCTGCTCTCCAAAGTCCTTGTCTTTATTGATTTCAAGATTATTAATACTAAAATTTTCATCTTTGGAAATTATGAATGGGTTAAAAGTAATGGGTGCGAGGGGGCTAGAGCTTATTGGTGTCGTCGAACTAAGTTTATTATCTTTCGAATTTCGAGGAGCTGATGGCTTATTAGGCTGAAGTAAATAACCGCACGCCTGGGTTAGATTCATAACTCGTATTCGGGTACGCTCATCACATTGCAGCCATGTGTTCGCCATACAGTGCCTGGGGGTGCCCCAGTGCTGCTTAGGCTGGAAGCCCAGGTCGATCTCAACATCAGGCGGGAGGGACTGGCCACGAACCAGGGCAGAGACGGCGCTCACCTCCAGCTCGCTGGAGGAGAGCAGGATGGGATTCCAGGTCACCAGATTTCCGGTGTGGTCGATATCGGATTTAATCCTTGACATGATTAGAATATAATCAATCTTACTTCTAAACTGGTGTTTGGTATACACGTCTGTCACTGGCCGGTCCTCTGGTCGGATCAAGTTTGCCAGCCCTGTGTAAGAAAAATAGAAAAAAAACTCGAAAAGTGCTTGGTGTTATCTTGTGAACATTTATTCTTCTCTTCCATGCTTCGATTAAGGACAAAGTTCAATTATGTTCATGATCGATTTATTCGTTTATCGTTATATCTAAAAAAATAAGATCGCAAATGAACATAATGATAGGAATTCCTGCTGCGAAGACTTTTTACTCGGGAACCTCTTCATGCAAGAAGATAGAACTCTCCACCTCACCACCCCCTCCCTCAAAAAAAAAAAACTAAAACAAAAACAAAAACATAAAAACAACACCCCCCAAAAAAAAACAACAACAAAAAACAAAAACAAAAAACAAAACAAAAAGAAAAAAAAAACAAAAAAAAAACAAACAGTAAGAAAAAAAACCCCAATAAAAACAAACAATAAAAGTGAATCTTGCATTCTGATAACTTTTTGATATCGCAATAGTCACGATAAACCAAATAATTAGAGTTGCAAAAATAATTATTCCTCGATGAGTTTAGGACTATACCAGAAACCGTCAGAATTGTTGTACTGAAAGAGGTCAGGAGACCTCTCTAGACATAAATAAAACATTAATTCTGTGAGACGGAAAGTTCAAATCACATTTTAACCACCACTAAAATCTTTAAGGAGCAGTTTTCGAATTTATTCTTTCTTCAAACTTCACTGCACTAAAAATTATTTTCGCTTTCCGTCTAGGAGTGCGATTGTTGGTTAACACACGTCAAGGTTACAGCCTCGGTTGAGTTATTATTTGAAATTGATGTGTGTTATCTCTACAAAGCTTTCCACAGTAATAAAATATTTTGCTGAAGACACGTGATTCACATTTTTGATTAACCATACTCACAAACGATTGCCTAGAACCAGCCGTTTTGGATATGTTTAAATAACCTAAAGAAATCACTTGGAAATCGTTAGGAATATGAAACTACTAGCCTACATTTTTCTCTTCCGCCAATGGGGAACGCCTTCTTTTTATGTCATGCCTCTATTTGTAAAAATATTTCGAAACTCATACAGATAAATGTATAGCTAGCATTGAATGATTTTAAACTTTGCTTGCTTCTATATCTGTGTATTTGATAAAAAGGAGCATGCTGGTGTCCACCAATGAAATATAGATTATGTGTTTATGCTTCTCAGATATCACCTAAGCTTCATTTCTCATCATTGAATAAAAAAAAACAAAACTTGAAAACTTGAGGGGCGTTACAAGTAACATAGGGTTGCCAAAGCTTTAAAAAAAATATAAGCCAATTTGGAAACAGAATGATCACTCCATCAGCAACAATAGATTATTTTAATTAATACCGCCTCACCGTTCTCGTATATCCGTTCAGCAGCGCTGCACCCATTATCTTGTTGATATTCGTTGCTTGTGCAATCTTTCCTATCGTTCTTGATGGTCCGAAGCAGAGATTCATAGGCAAGGAAGGCATAGGACCCGATACACACTGGACGCGCCTGTCTATCAGGCTCTAAGCGGCTACTCTGCCTCTCTATTGGGCAAGTCGACCAAAAATCAGAGCAACAGTCGCCGTACAGCAAACAATTGACGTCACACGAGCACCGCCGGGATCCGGACGTGTTAGACTGGTCCGCTGTCATGGTGGGGGAAAACAACTAAATCATTGATTATTGAGATAATTAGAGAAGTTTTACATCTGCTTTTCGTGAGAAAAGCTTTGGAAGTCAGTGTGAAAGAGCCTTGTCATAAAATAAGTGCAAGTATTGTCGTTGGTTTAACCTCCTGGATTTATTTGATGATTATATAGTGGATATTCCCGTTAATTATCTACGCCGCCAAAACTTAACTCATGGCTTCAGTGTTTTACAAATAAGCTAATTGTTCCTATTGAAAAGACATATCTCGAAATAAAGGCATCTCCTCTTCAGAAAAAAAAAGATTTGTAAGGCAGGACAAAAGGTTCATTTATAATCTTTTTTTGTCTTGCCTTTTAAGAGCCAAATAACATCTTTCTCAACGAAAACTCGTAAATACTCTGTCAGAAAATTTCTTTTTTTTTTTCTTAAAATGTACACCTAAAGCAGAAGAATCTATTAATTTTTAGGCGTTACTCATGTTGAGGAAAAAGCAGCACTTCTATGACACTTTGTCCTCTTAACAAACGAAATGTTAACGTACTTTATCTTACAACTGTCTTTGTGAAATCTGTTACTATTTGGTTATGAATAATAAATGCATAGCTTTGGAGAACAAAATTCACAACTGCCTCATCTACAACAAAGATTATCATAATAAATAAAAGATTGCATTGATCAAGCGATACCCGGCGCTTTGATTTGATATTTTATAGTACCCATAGTTTACCATAATGTATATCCATCCAGGCTTCCCAAAGAAAAAGGCCAAGTAGCCGAAAAAAAAGCAACGACAACAAACAAACCTTTGGATTAAGTATACAAATAAACTATAACCTTTTGGCAGAGTTAGAATAGTTGAATAGTTTATGTTGGAAGAACTTGTAGCTGAACGGAAAATGCATTCTGAGCACAATTCTATCCTAACTATGCTTAAAATTGAAGAAAACAAATCATTGTAACACTTAAAATGCAAAAAAAAAAATTGTTCAGTCCGAAGTTAAGCGTGTATTTAAGGAGGCCTCGATACTCCCTCTTTGAGCCATGCCAAAAATAACTGAATAATTCTTCCCAAGGAAAGCTATTATCTAATAATTTTTCTATGTTGTTAGATCTAGATCTACTGGAATACACTAACAGGCATAACTTATCCCCACAAAAATTTGCAAATTTAAGCATAAAAAAAATTGCCAAAATACACCAACGAAAATGACAAAATAAGTCACAAAAATTACAAATAATTGCTGAAAAGTGCCAAAATTTCTCAAAAAATTTTTACTTACCCTAAGTAACAAAAGAAAAGCATTAAAAATATTTCCTTAGCGCAAGCGCCTGCTAAATCATGCAATTATCGAAAATTCCACATAAAAAAATTGAATCATACAGATTAAAACGTTACAAAGAAGTATTTTCTGCAACGAAAATCCAATCTTTAATTAAGTATTGATTTTAAACAAAGCATTGATAATGTTAAGCTTTTAAGAGAGGAGAAATTGATTACACCTGGTACATGTTAAAACATTTTAAACGAAAGAAAAGAAAATTTTAAAGAACGATGCTTATATTGCAATGATCTTAATCCTGAAACTTTTTGTCTCATTTTTGCTTGAACATTGAAAGAACACGAGTGTCACAAAATGTAACAAATTCATGAGATTCAAATATGGGAAATGCTTAAAAAATGTTTACATTGGACTCTTTTTAAATTGAGAGTTAAAGAGACGCAATTTTTACGGTTGTTATCAATTTCAGGGGATTTAATAATGAAATTATATATATAGAAAGAAATATCTCGATAGATATATTTTAATACATTTTAAGTGCTGAAACTTAACACTTAAAAAAAGTTGGTTTTAGATTAAAAAAATAGCCCAGCACCTTGTTTACATAATTATGACTTTGCCCCTGTCATGCTTTGAGATAAGATAAGATAAGATAAGATAAGATAAGATAAGATAAGATAAGATAAGATAAGATAAGATAAGATAAGATAAGATAAGATAAGATAAAATAAGATTTACTTTATTCATCCCTCCTGGGGAAATTTGAAATTGACATGCCCCGTTAACATTAAAAGACATAAAGACATACAATTAAATAGAGGTGTATATACAAAATAATAAATAAATAAATAAATAAATAAATAAATAAATAACTAGATGCATTCATGTTTCTATACAGAGCAAGTTTATAATATATAATAAAAATGTTTACCTTTTAAAAATTCAATGAATGAATAAATAGAGCGTAAAATAATGGTATTATTATTTTAAAAATGACATCTTAAAGTTTAAAGATTATAATAAAAAAAAAAATATGGTTCAGACGGACTTAAATAGATTTCACACTTAGCTTAGCTAAATATCTTATTTATCCTTGTCTTTTTTCTATCTAGAGATCTAAGTATAGGTTAGAACAGCATCTATTGGACCAGGTCTAGCTCTAGATCTAAATCTAAATCCTGGTCTAGATTAGATTTGCAAACTGTTCAAAGTCCTGAGGAATAGAGGAATTTTGCACGGTGTGCAGGAAAGTTTGGCTCCATTTTTCCGGCTTACTTTAGAGAATAAAGAATCTCTCCGACAGGTGACTTTGTTTCACTATTAAGATATTTTAACTTAAAAGCTAATCTCAGCCGGATTTTTTTATGTCACAATAGCTCAATAACAAGAAATTGTAAGCAGTAAAGATACAGATACCTAATTATGTTTTTTTTTTTTTTTTAAGTTTTTAGGCGAAACGTTTAAATGTAATTTTAAATTTTCTGCTCTTTGTCGATATATGAGTCCAAAGTTGGGTGATTGTTTACATCTTAAGTTAGAACTGGTACTCTCATTCAAGAGAGCTTTCACATATCTTGTAGTATAATTATCTTTTCTTCGGTGAAACTTTAACCTAGGCCTGGTTTTCGTTAACGAACAGTAAAAAAATATTGTTAAAGGCAAATAATATTATTTTAGCTTTGTGTCCTTGAAAATGGTAAAAGTTGCAATTATTTGTGAGCAAGTGGATAAATTACGGCCTTAATTTGTGGTTTGCAGAAGTGAGAACAGGATATTATGTGACATGAGAGGACCATAAATGACATTTTTGCAAAGAAAGAAAAGTAAAGATAGAAAAAAATGTTACAAAGAGAAACATTGAATGCCAAAAAGTTAACACGATAAACTGAAAAGAGGAAAAAAAGGCAAAAGAAGGGGAAGATACACAAAAAAAGAGAAGAAAAGAGAAGAGAAAGAGAGAGAGAGAGAGAGAGAGAGAGAGAGAGAGAGAGAGAGAGAGAGAGAGAGAGAGAGAGAGAGAGACAGAGAGAGAGAGAGAAGAATGAGAGGAGAGAGAAAGAGAGTGAGAGACAGACAGAGAGAGACAGATAGACAGAGAGATACTCAGACAGACAGACAGGCAGACAGATTCAAACAGAAGCTTAGCAAATGACAAGGAGAAAAACTTTTAGAGCACTTTGAAAATAAAACAAAATAATGCAAACAGATCGAGCACCAAAGTCCATCAGAATCAAATGCTTTAAAATGACCTGGAACATCAAATAGAAATCCTGAAATCGTCTTAGTGGGCAGTGCAGGTTGAGGCAACACCATCTTTGTTTTTGTTTTTTTTTTCTAATGATTAGATATTCAAACTAAAAACTCTAATCCTTAACACGATTTCGTCCACGATAAAAGTTGACGAAAGGAATATGTTTTGTTTTTTATTTATCAGAGTTGATTTTTTTAAAATAAATACGATAATAAAACCGATCTGTTTTTATCAAAATTAATTTGCCTCATGTGACAAAATCCATCTGATTTGATTTATAAACTTGAAATTTCTGTTGATTGAATTTCAAACTGAAGAGTGATGAATGTTTGGTGTTAATATCTTCATTTCCTTCAGCTAAGCAAGCAAAACATAAATATGACATATTATATATTTAATTTTCTTAAAAATACGACTATATGACAAAATCTTTCGATTCTGATCTGAATTTGAAATGTTTTTCATTTAAAATATGTTGCCTGTTACAAAAATTCTGATACACGATTTAAAGCTTAGCTTTTGAAAAGGGATTCTGCAAGGAAAAGGTTTTACATTTTTTTTTCACGTGACAGAGTACGGTTTCTCTGACGCCTACTCTTGACTTTTAAATCTTAACTTTGCGCACAACATTTCTGATTTGAGTTTCTTTTTGAAAATATCAAATTCTTATAGTCATTGAACGTATTCTATGCGCATTGCCGTTCACAAGCACCAGCAATGCTTTGAATATAGTCAAAACAGTATCACAAAAAACCCCCAAGAAGTTTGAGTCTCATAAAAGAACCAGATAAACCCACTAGTTACACCCCAAAACCAAACTAATGATATTTAATAGTAAAATGAATTAAGATCCACAGCTATAAAAGAACTCATACACTACTCTAAAATTCCTTTAAAATTCTGATAGATTAAAAAACAGAACCCTTTTTTCAAAAGAAAGGCTTTACTTCTTAAGAGTAGAAAAGGGGCAAATTCTAGAATGCCTTGTCTTTTTCTCTTTTTTTCTCTCTCTTTTATCTTTTAGAAGTACTTCTTTTGTGTCCGATTTAGAATCCTCAAGAAACTATAGGGTTGTTGGATTTTATAAAGAGCTGAAAGCTCTAGAAGCAGCAACATAACATCTTCCATTATGCATAAAACATCAGCAGAAACCTACATGTTGAAGATACATTAAACAAAAAATCCAACAACGGCAAGAGCAAATTCACAACGACCATCAATGTTTACAAAAGCCAAAACAACAGCAGCAAGAGCAAAATCGCCATAATCTTTAAAATAGTTAGTTATTTTATAGTTTTAAAAAATCATAAGCTATTTAAAGATCCTCATTAGTATGAAAGTAAAAACAAAATGGTTGCACCGTTAAGCACTTTCAGTTTAAACATAAGCTAGGAAGCGTTATTGGCTGACGAACCTCATTACTTCACCCATTTATATTTTTCTGCCTCATTCATAGCACACGTTCCGGTCACTAGACGCTTCGCCTTGGTGACAGTGAAAATTAAAACCCTTTTTGGCCGTAAAATTTAAACCTTTTTGACCGTGTTTAGTTCTCAAAGTTAGATCCAGATATAGATGCTGGATCTTGTCACAAAAAAGATGAAACCTTTAAAAACTAGCATTTATCTAGACAAATCCTTACAAAAACTTCGCGCAGTATTGACATGTTTTTGCCGTTTAGAAATAATCAGGTTTCTTTTGTTGACATTTATAGTGAAATGCTAATGCGGAAGTGCTAGGCCCAACTGCTAGACTACTTCCATCGTTGATGCTTGGTTAAAACATTTTACATCACGTTGTTTCAGAAGGATTTTTTTAAAACAGTAAGAAAAAAAAAACAGAACTAGCTTTTGATCTAATAACTAACGGCAAAACTCCCATCAGCTGCAATACAATCCCTCCATTCTCTCCCTCTCTCACACACACACACACACACACATGACGACAGAGAAAATAATTGTTACACCTAGCTGCAAGTTTAAAAACAAGTGAAATGTTAGAACCTAAAGGCGTGATCACACGTCCGCACTGGAAGCGACACGAGTTCTCTGGCCGTGTACACATGTCTGCTAGATGGTGCAATCTTTCTGGGAAGAGGACAACATGGTGGAATAGGTCCTCCATGCTGGAGACAACTGAAATGAAAAAAAAAGACAGAGGGTAAGAGAGAAAGAAGAAGAAGAAGAAGAAGAAGAAGAAGAAGAAGAAGAAGAAGAAGAAAAAGAAGATGAAGAGTGAGAGAGAGAGAGAGAAAGAGAGAGAGAGAGAGATAGATAGATAGATAGATAGAGAGAGAGAGAAGAGAGAGAAAGAGAGGGAGAGAGATAGATAGATAGATAGTTGGATAGATAGATAGATAGATAGATAGAGAGATAGAGAGAGAGAGAGAAAGAGAGGGAGATAGATAGATAGATAGATAGAGAGAGCGAGAGAGAGAGAGAGCGAGAGAGAGAGAGAGAGAGAGAGAGAGAGAAGAGAGAGAGAAAAAGGCTTCATAGAAAGATTTGGAGAAATTTGTAACAAAAGTAAAATCTTTATAGACGAAGCCATAATATCTTGGTCATTAGTCAGTTAAAATATGAACTAGTGGCTTGAAATGTTAAAGAATAATCTAAGGATTGATTAGAAATGCGAGAAAACATATTATAATTCAGAATACAATTATATCCAGTCCATTTTTTTGCCTTGAGTATAGTCTAGTTATTTGAGGAATTCTAATTTTCATTGAGAGTCTTATAGATGCAGAATTCTATCAAAAGATAAACATTAGATGAACGTGATGTTGAACTATGGACACTGCATAAAAAAAAAGAATTCTTAATTCGTTTATTTCAAAATTCTGATAGGGACAGATTTTAGAAAGTGGTTTAATATACAGCATAGCAATCTAAGAATGGTAAATATACTATGCTTCACTTTTAATAAAAAAAGCCGACAACTACGACCTAGAATCTTATAGGACGTAAAACTGCGTGGACTTAGAGTCTTACAGGAAATAAAACTGCCCAGACTTAGAGTCTTACAAGAAGTAAAACTGCCCAGACTTAGAGTCTTACAGGAAATAAAACTGCCCAGACTTAGAGTCTTACAGGAAATAAAACTGCCCAGACTTAGAGTCTTACAGGAAATAAAACTGCCCAGACTTAGAATCTTACAGGAAATAAAACTGCCCAGACTTAGAGTCTTACAGGAAATAAAACTGCCCACACTTAGAGTCTTACAGGAAATAAAACTGCCCAGACTTAGAATCTTACAGGACATAAAACTGCCCAGACTTAGAATCTTACAGGAAATAAAACTGCCCAGACTTAGAATCTTACAGGAAATAAAACTGCTCAGACTTAGAATCTTACAGGAAATAAAACTGCCCAGACTTAGAATCTTACAGGAAATAAAACTGCTCAGACTTAGAATCTTACAGAAAATAAAACTGCTCAGACTTAGAATCTTACAGGAAATAAAACTGCCCAGACTTAGAATCTTACAGGAAATAAAACTGCCCAGACTTAGAATCTTACAGGAAATAAAACTGCCCAGACTTAGAATCTTACAGGAAATAAAACTGCCCAGACTTAGAATCTTACAGGAAATAAAACTGCTCAGACTTAGAATCTTACAGGACATAAAACTGCCCAGACTTAGAATCTTACAGGAAATAAAACTGCCCAGACTTAGAATCTTACAGGAAATAAAACTGCCCAGACTTAGAATCTTACAGGAAATAAAACTGCTCAGACTTAGAGTCTTATAAGACGTAAAACTTCTCAGACTTAGAGTCTCACAGGAAATAAAACTGCCCAGACTTAGAATCTTACAGGAAATAAAACTTCTCAGACTTAGAGTCTCACAGGAAATAAAACTTCTCAGACTTAGAATCTTACAGGAAATAAAACTGCTCAGACTTAGAGTCTCACAGGAAATAAAACCGCCCAGACTTAGAATCTTACAGGACGTAAAACTGCCCAGACTTAGAATCTTACAGGAAATAAAACTGCCCAGACTTAGAGTCTTATAAGACGTAAAACTTCTCAGACTTAGAGTCTCACAGGAAATAAAACCGCCCAGACTTAGAATCTTAAGGACGTAAAACCGCCCAGACTTAGAGTCTTACAGGAAATAAAACTGCCCAGACTTAGAATCTTACAGGAAATAAAACTGCCCAAACAACCAGGACCTAGGGATAATAATTATGATATCAGCGTAAAGTATTGTAATGTTAGTTTATTAAAAAACAATTCATACCAATCTCTTCCATTTCCTCCGCAACAGCAGGGAGTAGCAGCAAACCGCACGATATGGCGAAGATGCTGAGCAAGTTTGGTCCCATCATCATACCTAGAAAGATAGTGAAAAAAAGAGGCAGTAACTTCGTAACGATGACACGCATCGTTTTTAACGAAAAAAAAATCAATGATTGTTGCAAGTTACAGACTACTTCAAACTATAGGCAAACTTTGGAATAATGAAACTTATCACATTGCAATATAAAAAATGCTTAGTGTTAATTGACTCTACATAGCCTCACTAAATTAAAGAGTATTCCGTTATTGATAGCGGTTCTTGTGCCCTACTAACCTTAAAGGTTATAGGATCTTCATGAACCCAATAACCCTGCCCAAAATGTTGTTATGAAAATAAAATGGTAAAAGAAGTTGATTCTCCGAGATTTAAGGTCGAAGTTTTCCCGACAGTGTTTAACGTATGAATCCATAAGGAACAATAGAAGTATGTTATTCTAAACCAAAAGAAATACCAAAGGAAGAAGTGATTTGATTTGTATTTGGTACGATTGTTGTTTGATAAAGTCCCTTCACAACTCAGTGAGCCACACCCCGAGATGGGCTTTTGGCGACTGGAAGTATTGTGCATGAAGTTTTAGTAATACCAGAAAGTGTAGATTACAGCAAAATCCAGGCACTAACTTTTTTGAGCGGCTTGAGTCACAAAAGGGAGGTGAGTGGCTAACGACTCTATTTTATCGCTTGCAACGCGTTTCTTGAAGATAAAATTAATCTGGCGTTATCCAATTTGGGGCCTGAAGGGGACAAGGTGAGGTGAAAGCGGTTTCGGTTTGTTTCACTCTGCAAGTCAACACGGACATAGCATGAAGGGCTGCCAATTACCTAAAAGACTTTGCGAAAACAAAACTTAAGGCGGTCGTGCTCGAAGATTAAAAGAGTAAAAAATTTATTATACTGGGTCTGTTCAATATTGTTTTGCGTTATCGTCTAACCAAAGGGTTGTAGTCTTGATACTCATCATTTCCCACACCCCATAATAGAAACCAGATTGGAAAAAAAAACGACTATAAGCTCAGGACTAGCATATTATCAACTGAAAAAGTCTTTAATAAATCGATCTTAAAATACAGGATTTGGGCTTAACACTTTATGTTGCCTGGGAATGACATGGTTTATAACCCTTCAGAAAACCAATTAACCTAAAAATGCTGTAACTTTTAGCCCGTAAAATATACATGCAATTTTAATTGAAACTTTTAATACCATAACCCACAAAAGATATTTAGCAATAGAATATTCAAAAACAAAATGGGCGGATTTAAATCATGCGGGATAATTTTTACATGGAAAAAAAGAAGTAGAGAAACTCATCAAATCTTTTAAAATTAAATGAAAAATATTTTTTAAATATTAATTTGTTTTCTAAATCTATATTTTTTTTCCTTTTTGTTGACCACATTTAAGACCGTAACAATTTTAAACTATGCAAACTTTATGCAAAAATTTTATTGGTTTTAAAAGATAAAGCGTAGAAAAAAATTCATTGTCATTACGTTTGTATTTTTCAACAATAGATTTTACCAGGTTGGATTCCATAAACGTTTCATAGACCAATGGGATGAAAATGTAGAGTTTCAAGAATATTTTTCTATAGGACAGACACACCAAGGTCTTTGTAGATCTAATCTTGACTTAATCTTGAATTAAATTAAATTATTAACTAAAAATCAATCTTTATATGAATGAAATGATTGTTTTAGATCCATTCATTTTCCTGACTATCATTCCAGGTCCACATATACCGAACAAAGAACATTTCATGAAATATTAGTCCACCAATGACTTCATGCTTCTCAGATGATTTCAACGAAATGGGACGGGCACATCAAAAAAGGGAAATTCAATATCCTTAATATCTGCATCTCACACTCTATTATAGGACCGTCGTAGTACTTGTAAAAACAACAGCTAACCACTATCAAAATAGGTTAGTTTGCATCACATTTTGTAAAATGTTCAGTTTTTTTCAAATTTTATATTTACAGAGAGAGATAGAGACAGAGAGAGAGAGAGAGAGAGAGAGAGAGAGAGAGAGAGAGAGAGAGAGAGAGAGAGAGAGAGAGAGAGAGAGAGAGAGAAAGAGAGAGACAGAGAGAGAGAGAGACAGACAGACAGACAGAGACAGAGACAGAGACAGAGAGACAGAGAGACAGAGAGAAATAGAGAGGTTTAAATCTCCTGACCCTTTTGTTATTTTTAGCTGAACTCTCCTCATGGGGTTGGATGTCAGTGACTGTGTACTTTAAGTCTGAATCAAGCACAGTTGGCAGAACTTGTTTCCCTTATTTCAAGAAAGTGTAATCTCCCCTTCTGTTTGAATTATTCAGAATACATGGACCAGCTTGTTCCAGCTCATGTCTTTTTAATCTTACCAATTGATGTAATTCTACTGTCAAGTCAACCGGGGATCATTAAGACTAACCCAGTAATCTGTTAATTCTAAAACTTTGCTCATTTAAAAAACCAAAAAAAAAAAAAAATAAGCAAATTTATTAAAAGAATCAACAGCTTGTTTCCGCCCTGAATGTCTCAAGCATATTTGTGTGAATGGGATTTTTTTATATACATTATCTAAACTTGCTTCAGTTTCCTTTTTTACATTTAGTACTATAAACTTGAGTTTTTATGTATCCAAATTATTTATTTCTAATGACTTTTGTGTGTTTATATTTCATCTTTCAACCATGTGCGTGTATTACACGACTTGGGTCTTAATAAATTTGAAATGAAGTGAATTGAATGGGTGATTAAGATCCCCTCTGAAGGCTGTAAGCCTGTGCCGGCTACATCTTGATCCCGTACGCTGTTATGACTGCTATATTAAGCTTGTTTAATACTTCCAAGAGCTTAATAGGAAACTTTGCCGGCATGAATGTGTCCACTGAACCAAGGTGGGATAACTAAGCTCCTGAGATAAAAGAAATTCGTAGAATCGAGCATTCTTGCATTTGAATTTCAAAACAACCCGAACAAAAGACTTCAACATCTGATTCTTTTTTTAACGAAAAAACATTTTTATTCTATTGGAATTATTTTTTTTTTTCCGAGGATTACCAATTACAGGTTTTATACTTTCTTTTTATCAAGAATATTTCAAATGGGCTTTATAGATTGTGGTAGATTTGTAGTGCCAAATAATGTAAATGATTACTTCACAAGAGTCAGATAAGGGTATAAGTGTCCTAAATATGTATTATTCATGATTGTTAATATGGAGGTTTTGCTTGCATCTAAGGTTGTGTGCGTGTAATCCATTTCTCCAAACTATATGTTTCCAACTGCAGGATAATTCATTACTGTTTATGTTATGACCATTACCGCTACTATTGCTACTAAAATATCAATCACTTTTGTCGTAAAATATGATAATCCGGAGAATATATAACATAATAATGAAACATACTTTGTGGAATTGGATTGTGATGTCTGCAAAGGATTTTCTTTTCTTTTTTTTCTGTCAAAATATAATGACAAAAAGTAATTAAAAAAAAATAACAAAGACCGAAACAAATCTTTGTAAAGATGAATTCTTTGACTTAATCTATCTATAATAGTCAATAAGCTTTCTCATACCTTTGATTCACGATTTCTTTGTGTCTGTAAGCTTTGTCCGCCCCAGTTCACAGCTATTTGATTTAAGCAGACTTCATGGTTAACATCATTGCTGTTGAATTGTGGAATTGTCATCACTGGCAGTCTGTGGCAGTTTCGAGCCGAGGGAGTTTATAAAGCTTATTTTGTGACACACAGCATATCGATTTGTAGATGACTAATTTCATCAAAATGATATTTCAAAAATCGTCAATTTCTTAGACTTAAAACGAAAACAAAATCCTGGCTTCAGGTTTTTGTGCTCTTGGGGCAATACTGGACTATATGTCAGAAACTGAGACAGACATAAAATATCATCTTTCAGACATTAATTAATCACAGATGTGAAGCTTTTTAACTCTTATCGTTAATCTAAAGAGCTTGATCATCTTTTTTCGTGCCTCCAAGCAATACAAAAAGAAAGACCAGAGAGTTCTCTAATGATATCACTATTTTTATCACGTACGAGCCACGCCCTCTTTGAGCGGATAATGACTAAAGCAAACCTTTTAGTTTCATCCCATGATTTTTTTCCTCTCTTTTTCTCTATACACCTGGCGTTAACTAGAAGCTTTGCATGGCGGCCGTAAAGAGCCATACTTAGTACCCATGGTTAGATGTAGATCTAGATTCTGGATAGCCGGATCTTGTCGCTTAGTAGAAATAACCTTAAAACGCTTTCGTTTTTTACCTTTACAAGAATTTCCCAGAATATTGGCATATCTTTTTCCTTTGGAAAAGAATTAGTTTTTGCGATCTTTTGTTGAAATGTATTGTAAAATGAGAATGTTGAAAGGCTAGGCCCTACTGCTATTTTACTTTTATCGTGGATGCTTAATAATGGTATCTTATGTCACGTTGGGTCAGTGGATAGTGTTTGTGGGAATTCTTCACATGGCTAGGTTTTATTCCCCATGTCTAGGCATATCATTTTCGAAACACTATGCTTTCCTATGTAACTTTGAATGCCCACCTACAGCATAATTATTAAATGTTAAATTGGCGCATATAATTTTGAGGATTTATCACAACTGAAAGCAGCGAATAGTTTGGACGCAGTCTTTACCTAGTTCTTGATATAACGGTAATATAATAGCTCTTATAAACACAGATTATAAAAGCCGCCCAATTTCTCATTCGTAACAAAGTGTTTTTGTCCCATCTTAACAAAGGTTTTTATTATATCTAAACAAAGAATTTAGTTCGATCTTAAAAAAGTGTTTTAGTTCCATCTTGAAAAACTATTTTTGTTTCATATAAAGAAAGTGTTTTTATGAACCTGGTGTGTCTTAGTGAGTCGCCCTGTTTATTCAACGACTGGTTGTGTTTCTATCCATTTATGTGTTTATGTCTGGATATCTTTCAAGTATCTCACTCTCTATGATTTTACCCGTCTTTTCCTGCTCTCTCTCCCTCCCTCCCTCTCTCTCTCTCTCTCTCTCTCTCTCTCTCTCTCTCTCTCTCTCTCTCTCTCTCTCTCTCTCCGTCTCTGACGCCCTTTTCTATCCCTTAAAGAACAACTGATTGAGTTCTTTATTACTTTCATAGTTATGATTTTAAATGTTATTGTGTAATACTTGAAATGATCATGATAGAAGCACAAAGAGTGACGCTAGTATCAGCACCAGCAGCAGCAGCAGCAGCAGCAGCAGCAGCAGGAGTAGTAGTAGTAGTAGTAGTAGTAGTAGTAGTAGTAGTAGTAGTAGTAGTAGTAGTAGTAGTAGTAGTTGTTGTAGTTGTAGTTGTGGTAGTAATATTAGCAGCAGTAGTAGTAGTAGTAGTAGTAGTAGTAGTAGTAGTAGTAGTAGTAGTAGTAGTAGTAGTAGTAGTAGTAGTAGTAGTAGTAGTAGTAGTAGTAGTATTAGTAGTAGTAGTAGTAGTAGTAGTAGTAGTAGTAGTAGTAGTAGTAGTAGTAGTAGTAGTAGTAGTAGTAGTAGTAGTAGTAGTAGTAGTAGTAGTAGTAGTAATAGTAGTAGTAGTAGTAGTAGTATTGATTTTATGATCTACTTGCAGCAATTGTACTTGATGTCTAGTGGGCAAACACTCACCGGGCCGCTAGATAAGAGAGAGACTAGACATTTGCTATGGTCGCTGCCTTATTAAAAGTGATGTCCTGTAGACTTATGATACTCAAACAGGGCACCCAGATAAGTGTGCAATGCTTAATCAGTGGGAACTCTTGAAGGGTGGGTAGTAGGAATGCAAGTGCAAGTGACTGTAAATAAAGATATAAATAGTATAGAAAATAAACCACAAACCCAGATCTAGCTCGAGACCGACAAATACTAAATCTACAGTAAACATTTCTTTTTTTACAGTCACTTGCATCTTTAGATCCTTAGATCTGGCTTCGTCTGTTTCAGCCTCTGACTTTGTTTGACTGCTTTCTTTATTTCTATATTCAAATTATGTCTTTCAGTCAAACGTGCATGTTTCTAAGATCCGTCACAGGATAGTTGGTTTATTACCTGTATATGACTTAGCGTTCTTAGCGATTCAACTACTTAGTCTATTCAAGCCAGCATGAAAGCCACTGTTCCTGAAGCATCTATTTTTGTGGATGTGGATGGCTCAGTAGTTAAGTGCCTGGTCTTGCCTCGACAAGGCGATAGGTGCCGTATCGAGGTGCAGGTTCGATCCCTGTCCATTCCATCTGTCTTTATGTTTATATGTGGATCGTCGTATTTTTCGGTCTTGAGCTAGATCTAGTTGATTTTTCTATACTATTTAAAAACTTGAAGTGTAAGTTTTTATAGAAAAGCTATTTAAGGTTGGGAAGTGAGGAACAAAATGGAAAGGCTATTTGGTTCTGTGAAGATCTACAAACCTAATGAAAAAAAGGAGATAAAACCGACAACAAGAACAAACAAAAACTAAATTTTAGGAAAGAGGATGCAAAAGCGGTTTCATTTAAAAAATACGTCATATAGTGCGGGTTAGAAAAAAATTAATTATTGTAAAACTAAACATTTTACAGTGGCGGTCTTTTCAAAAGTCTTCAAGTTGTTGGACATATGTCCTGATTTTTAACTGAGTAAAGTAGCATAATTCTTGTGAAATCTCTTAACTTCTCCGTTAAATTAACACATAAAAAAATGTTAAAAAGTGCGAGGGAGTTTTTTCTGATATCACTTTTTATTTCATATTATTTATGCAGTTAACGTTTTATGTACATGTACGTCACCTGCCATTCTTGTAGTTCATACTGCAGGTTTAGCGACTTGCCATTTTGTCAGATTTGAAGTGTGGTAAAAATGGTATTTCTTTTTAACTTGGATTGTTAAAGATTCCGGCTTTCAAATTGACTTTTAACTAAAACTCGGGTAGCAGAATGATTTACTGGCGTTGAAAGATGTTTGAGACGGTTTGTCCATGAAGTAAAAAAAAAAATAAAGAAAAAAAAAATCTGCCTTGAAAAAAAACAAAAACAAAAAAACAAACTTATCTAGCTTGTCTGATACTAAAGACAAAAATCATAACCATACAGACATTTTAGTTTCGTCTTTTACGTGCATCATGAAGTAAAACTGAATAAACATATTTAAAAATAGTCTTCAGGAGAGATTTGATCAATGCTGTGGCATAGCTATATGTTTTATCATCTTTCTGTGAACACCCGTAGTTCTGACATTTCAAAAGAGCAAAATTCATTTTGTTTTCTTTGTGATTGTTTAGATATTTCCCTATGACGTGTTAAATCATACTGTGTTTGATTCGCTGAACAGCCCTGGAAAAAAAGGACGAGCGGCTCAATGTCTCTGAAGACCTGTCAAATCAATAACTGTTTTATAATGAGTTGATTTTTAAAAATAGAGACGTATGAAAGAATCTAAAACTGCAGAGTTAACACAGAACCTGCAATATAAGTTCTTTTTAAAATAAATAAAAATGATTGTAGATCTCTCTGTTAATTTTCATTGTAGGCATAACTTTTTAAATATAGGGCTACATTTTGACTTTCACCTTAGAAAAAATAATAATAATTTATGTTCATGTTTTGATTAAAATTGAAAAGAATGTCATTTTTTTTTTAAATTTCTAGAAGTTGGACCCCACTCTTATTTATTATCCTTTATGAGATAAACAAGAGATGCACTATTTGCTTTGTTTTTTTTTATTTTTATACTTTCCAGTTAATGACTAGCATTGCTCGGGTTATTGTGTGCTTTTGATTTTTATAAAATTATTTTTTTGCAAGAAGTGATTTTGACTCCGTTTCAATATCCAAATCTTAGTAAAGCTATGAAAAGTCCATAAAATAGCCATTGAACTGGAATTACATTGGTTTTCCAAGAATGTCCAGAAACTCTGTATTAGATTGGTTGCCCAGAAAATATCCACATTGTTGGTATTACATTGCTTGTCCATTATTAGTATACTCTATTTATTATGCATTGTAATCTTAACAAGGTAAACATTTTTAGATATGTAAACTTACTCTGTAATATACTTGCTCTGTATAGAAAGATGAATACATTCGACCTTTTATATAAATATATGTATTTTTTATTCATCTATTTATTTATATATCCACCTAGATTTTTATCATACATATTTATTTTTTTTTATTTTAATGGACATGTCAGTTTTCAAATTTCCCCAAGAGAGATGAATAAAGTACATCTTATTTAGATTGGTTCTCCAGAAAAAGCCAATAAAAATTGGTATTAGATGGGTTGTCCAGAAATTGTCCACAATCCTGGTATTAGATTAGTGCTGCTTACATCTAAAACAGAATTTGCATAATAATGTCGATTCTGTTAACACAAATCTCTTACCCAAACTAAATAACCTTAAAATACTCTTGTTTAGAAAATGAATAACGGTAATTCAACATTTTGTTTCAACCGGTGTACGGAATCATTTGTTGATGTTAGTGTTATTACAAATAAAGCAACTTAATTAAGCAGATACAAAATGGATCTTTGGTGATCTGAAAAGTCTAAAAGTCAATTGCCTGTTGGGTAAAAATGATTGAACATTAAGTTATTTCCCTTTGTACCATGTGATAAAAAGCAAATGGAACTTTGAAAATGACTAGCTAATAAGAAAATGTCTGTTAATTTATTTATCAAACTTTACATGGATCCACGTTCATTGTTATGTAAATAAAAATGAACAGGCAGTTTTGAATTCCCGGAAACCAATGCACCTCTAAACACTTTCTGTTTGCACATGCGCATGAACATAGTTCCATAATCAGCGTACTAAAAGATCTTTAAATAGAGTAGGTAAAGTAAAGAATGAGCTGTTTTCATGTATCCTTCTTCTGTAACAAATTTTTAGAGGAAGTACACCATTTGAAGAAATTATGTTATTGCAAGTTATTAGTAGTTTAAAAAAAATTAATGATTAGGAAAAAGGAAAAGCGTCAAGGAAAAATAACTAAATGCTTAAAAATAAACGTAAATAGAAAATAAGAACAATTTCATTTTCAAAAGAAGGCAGCACACTTGTTTCGTTTATAGTCAGCTCCAATACCGTTTGGCAAAGATAATTTACACAGTGGTGTTCTTTTATTCAGCATCACTTGTTTGTCAATGATTAGTAAGATTAGAGCATTCATGTC
>JAWDGP010002164.1:42500-55000 GCA_033675545.1 Elysia crispata | reverse complement strand
TTCATTTTAGAAAAGTATTTGTATAAGATAATTAATTGCATTCAAGTTCATACAAGATTCAAGATCAATTTATTCGTTTTCAGTTTATATGTATGAAATGCCTACACGTTTTTTGTTATATCAGCCGAATTTTTTAGATGGGGATCATACATGCATGGCGTACCATCTGTTGCTTGTAACGAAGATGATGTATGTAAATTTTGGTTGAAAGAAAAAGAAAAATTAAGTACATTTTAAGACCATCATATATCGTCGTTTTACCTATAGGTGAAGATTAAATAACTGTAGATAATGTCGTATTGTATGTAAAAATGGTAAAACCGCAACATTGCAATACCTTCAAAGACAGACAGAGTTTTAACTAAGTAAAACCTGAATAAATCTTAAAACTGAGAACCAACAAAAGAGGTCCATGAAAGGCTTTTTATCTGAAGCTATATTGATAATGTTTTCAAATGTTTTCAAATCCCTGGCCTACATAATGCAAACGTATTTATAGACGGTCAATGTTAACACGATTGTGAGAGGTTTCAGCTGGTGATAGCAAGGATCACAGAGTCAATTATCAATGACTATTTGGGCGCTGAAGATACTATAGCTTTAAAGTGACTTCTTGTCTCATGCAGACAAAGCTGAGCTCATTTTTTCAAATGGGAGTTCAATTCCCACAAAGAGGAGAGCAAGATCTTATGTTGACTCGAGCCCCCTGACTGTGTACAGAGTTGCCTGGTTTTTGAGGGAAAAATTGCGACAGAGATGCAGGCAAAAAGAGATGAGTTCATATATTGATTTCTTTTCGAAGTAAACCGACAAGAGACCACCATAGGGCTCATAAGAGAAGAAAAAAAGAGTAGGAACTTTTGTTTTTTATTTTTTTTTAAATTGCGGTGTAATTTTACTCAACAAAGGTTTGTAATTATGTTTGTATTTTGAATATTAGACATATCTGAGTTAGTGCCCCATGATTATTATTTTTTTCTCTTTGTTTCTGACGCCATCTTTCCGAGATGTGATGCACAAAGAATTATGCTTCCTAATACAGGTCTCATGAGCTCTACCTCAATTTTTTCCCCTTATCAGATCAATCAATGGCTTCTGCGTTGAGCAAGCTGGGTCCTAAACTGTTTAAAACCAATGATGATAATATTAATGCTCAGAGATGCCCTAACTGATAGAAGGAACAAAAATTTAGTTATATGAATCACGAAAATTAAGCAAAGAAAAAAATTTCACAACAAATGAAGGATGCAGATGGTTTCGTAATTCATCAGTACAATCAGATTGCTAGACAGAGCACAAGATTTCCTAACAAGATAGCATAATTATCTCTTTGTCTCTTTGAAACGTTGCATTTTCTTATAACCCACCCCATACGTTCTATAATTCATCGCCTACTGAAAAAAAAAAGCCCCCCAAAATAAATAAAGAGAATAACAAAAACAAAGACAAAAAAAAGAACAAAACGAAAACGGCGCACAAAAGTAGTCTAAAAAAGCTACAAGCAGTTCCTCTTTTTCCTCTTATCTAACTTCCTACGGTACCAGTCAACCTGGAAGAAAAACGGTAGACGTGAATCCATTCGTATTACTGATTCTACCGCACGACATCAAACAGTTCTGTTCAACCTGGGCTAGGCCCGACAGGTGTTCTCTACTGGCCTCATAATCAGGTACTCGCAGTAAACACAAAAAAAAATTATGGATTATCTCGGTAAAAGCAAAACTGCGCCATCGAAGTGATTCCAGCAAAATCAAAACTATACGGTACCAGCAACAGAAAGAATGCTTTGAACAGATAGTTATACTAGCCTTTAAAAACTTCGCTTTTGTTTGCAAGGGCTGTCGTGCGATCACTGTTAAGGTCAATCCGCGTAGACTAGCAGGAGTAGTAATTAGGTTTATACAAACCTGACAAAAGGCATGTGTGCCGGGATGTGATATTTGGCACCTGGATCGAAATCTTGCTCGGATCTCGGCACGGGCGGCCTTATGCCTTGGTACTGGCGTCTGGTAAATAAAAAAAATGAAGAAAAAGAAAAAAAAAAGATAATAATAGAGAGGATAAGCAAAGCACCGGATATATTTTTTTTACTCTTATCATTGGTAAAGATTGTTTCTTTTTTAAATTTTTATTTCTTATTAGGATCGTCATGAAATTAATAATAAGTAAAAGAAAGACATGACATTTATACTTAGTTTCCTTTGCTTTGTTCTTATATTCTGCCTTATAAAATCTAGGCGACTGGGTGTACATCAAGAAAAGGACAGAAAAAGCGAGGCAGTGTTTGTGCATGTGTGTCTGTGTGTAAAAGGACAGACATCCAGATAGATTTACAGAGAAATGAGAGGAGCAAAGGCAAGAGAAGAGAGAGAAAGACAGATAGATAGAGAGATAGATAGATAAATAGATAGATAGATAGAGAGAGAGAGAGAGAGAGAGAGAGAGAGAGAGAGAGAGAGAGAGAGAGAGAGAGAGAGAGAGAGAGAGAGAGAGAGAGAGAGAGAGAGAGATTGACACACGGACTGGAAGAGATAATTTTAGAAAATATAAAGAGCAAAATTGTTAGATACAAAGAGTAGAAAAGAAAAAAGCGAACAAAAAGATTAAAGCTCGTCCATATTCATTTGGGGAATTATTTTCCTGCCTGATGTTCTACAAACCGTGCTGTCCCGGCATCCTCACCTGAAATCCCACCACTTCCGGTTGTAACTGTTTGGTGTTATGTTTCCCTGGAAAACTTGCCAGCGCCACCTGTCCACAATGAGGCTAAATGGAAGGAAGGCCAGTTTGTCTAAGGCCATCTGCATCAGTTTGTTTAGGCTTCTCTCTGAATATTACGGCGTGGAGGAAATAAAAAAGTACATTTTTCTATGCAAGAGAGCCTTTATCAGGCTATTATCCACTACGCTTGCCACCTCATGCCTTTCAACACACTGGGTATAGAGTATCTTTCGCTTTGGAAATTATGTTACGATGAAATAACAGAATGACAGATATTATCTAATTGCAATTAAAACAAAATAAAACAAATATTACTTCTTTTAGAACGTGGAAAAAACTATTTTGCGTTAATGTTGCTTCATTTTGTTCAACACATACTTTTTTTGCTCTTCCATCTGGAGTTTCCTCCCACTCTAGAAGAGCGATTCGGGGTCAGTCCAAAAGCTTGCATTCTGTTTTCGCTCAGGAGAGATAGCTGTGCGATATCACCTACAGACTCATGAAAAGCTGCGCTTGGCGGTGCTCTGTAGATTGTGGGCTGATTTGAGTAAGCCATGAAGTATTCGATATGACCCATTTCGTGATGAATTGTTTTCAAATCGGAGATACTCACTTTGGCACACATCTTCATTCTGTGAAATGAATTGCAATAAACCCAAATAGTGTTTTAGGCTTAATATCAATGAGGGTCCTGGGTGTAAAAGAACATTATTCCTCTGTGGAGAACATAAAGAATATATATACAGGATAGCTAGAGGTTAAATTGTTTTAATGAAAAGAGAAACTTTCACTGCTAATTTCAGAATTTCTTTTTCGGAGTCATGAGACACTTGTACTCTTAGTGCTCGAGAAATAGCTAAATGGGATCATTGTTAAGCTTGTAGTTATCAAATTGATGCCGTAAGATCCTTAAACTCCAGTGTGTGAGAGAGCACTTATGCTACCCTCGTCTCTAATGGTTTGCCATTATTTCTGTTTTCCTATAAATTGCATTTTATTTACCCTCGTCTCTTTCTGCCTCCATTCATCTCTAGATTTATTTTTACCACTTTTTTTCTCGACCTTGCTTTCTCCCCACCCCTCTCCCTCCTACTCTTTCTCTGTTTGACTGTCTGTCTGTCTAGCTGTCTCTCTCGCTCTCTCTCTCCCTCTCTGTATCGATGAACCTCTATTTTTTAGTTCTTCTAAACTACTCTCAAGTCTGCTTTTTATCTTTGTAAAATCGTCAATCAAGTATGAAAATTAGCCTAAACCGTCACCTGTAATCTCCTGCATCATAAAGATCGAAAGCCGAAGCTTGACAAGCGCTGCTTCCTTCCCTCTCTTCCAGCCTCTTCACGAAGTGAGACTTGCGCCAAAACTGTCGCGTCATTTCCGGAAATCCCAGTGACGTGTAAAAGTTCTCAGCCAATCGGACCATGTCTATAGTTGTGAAGCGTTTTTTGAGCTCAGCGTCAATGGTTAGTGTGTCATCAACCTCGGGATACGGCACGAGAATGTCGCTGATATGGTTCCAGTGTTGGGCCCACATGTCGCCTGACGGTTTGAAAGAGATTTTTTTTTTAAATCTAGGCCTTGCAAGTAGTCATATTTCATTATGTTAAATATTGATCGTAGACCAAGTCATAAGCACGCTAATTTAAAAAAGAATCGTTAAATGGATTATAAGTGAAAACGGTTTTGGTTTTAAATAAGTTATTGTAGACTCAGCCGTAGACACGGAGACAAATATGAAAATAAAACTTATGTTTGTAGAAACGACCGTGGACAAACAAATATTTTAGGTTGCAAGAATGGTTTTTGATTACAACAGATATAAGGGGAAAACTGTGTAGCAAGTAGATGTCAGTGTTCAGCTACATGTGTAGAATGACGGTAGCAGATTATAGTTTTCATCTAGTATATTAAAACGGTCATTTAAGTTTTATTTCTCTAATAATTGGGTTCTTCAAGTTTCAAGAGATCGATTGGTTATAATACTAATCTTCAAACATTGTGTAAAAAATTACTAAAACCCTCTGAGAGTGAGCAGTGGCATAAAATAAGTTATATCTACCACTTATGGTTTAAACATCCTCGAGAGATAACGTTTAAGCCTTTAGCCACAGCTAGGCGTTGTTGGTTTGATGTCCAACTAAAAGATTCCATATCTCGCTATCATATGAAAAGTTTTATTCTTGAGGAAACAGCTAATTGAGCACTTTCATAATCTCTTTAAAGACATTTTTAAAGGCTTATTAGAAGTTTAAAAAATCTCGCAAAAAGGTGGCTAAAGATGCTCTACCTGGCAGGAATTTTTAGTTGCTTTTTTGTAACTAAACTTACATGATAATGAATATCTTAAAAGATTTTTATAAATAGATTTTGATTTTTTTTCAAAATAAGCTAACTATTTTTAATGATATAAATCAACTCATTTTGTATATTTTTTAAACTGTAAAAAGAGCCTCAAAAACACTTATAATAAAGCTATGAACTCTCGCAAAAAAAATTGCCTACAAGTGCATTGCCTTACGGGAATCCATAGTTGATTACCCGATAATGAATATTTAAAAGGAACCATGAGTAGATTTGGACTTCACATTTTTGACTAACTATTCGGATTGACAAAGCTAATCGCACCTCTAAAAAATTTTGCCGTGATAAAATACTACTCTCAGTAGCTGGAAAGGAACTTTCGTTAGTCCTAATAAGCTTACAACCAATCTTGCCTCTGTACAAGGCTCTTCTTACGGCATAGGATTGCGGTGACAATATTGTTTCGGTGACATAATTTTTTAAAGTAAATCAAAAAATGGGGTCATGGCTTCTGTTTGATTTCCACTTGTATTAGCAATTACATGTTAAAGAAAAGCAAAACATGCCGAAATGTATTTAAAGTTTGTGTTGTTACTTTACTAATTATCTGTTAGCATTATAAAGCATGGGGAAATGAGAGAAAAATATGGAGAGAGAGAGAGAGCGAGAGGCAGAGAGAGAGAGAGAGAGAGAGAGAGAGAGAGAGAGAGAGAGAGAGAGAGAGAGAGAGAGAGAGAGAGAGAGAGAGAGAGAGAGAGAGAGAGAGAGAGAGAGAGAGAGAGAGAGAGAGAGAGAGAGAGAGAGAGAGAGAAACAAAAAAACAGGTTATAAAAGAGACAGAGCAAAGAGAGGCAAAACCTGTGACAGACAGTATAGGGACAGAAGGAGAGAGACCGAGAGAGACAGAGAGTCAGAGACAGACAAACAGACACACAAACAGGTAGACAGAGGATAAGGGAAGAAAGGTAAACCGGACATAATTATGCTAAAATGATAGAGAGAGCTAAGCACAAGCCAGACACAGACACGCATAGCAGGAGGCGAATGTCACGATTAAGGCAGTATTCGAGACTGTCATATTCTCTAACAATCTAACAGAATTACCCAAGAGGTGAGCAGGAATTGTCCCATCTGTTCCGACCACACCACGTCCATATCGTAATGTCAACCTGTGACGGACGTAAGCATGCAGCTGGAGGTAGAGTGGGCGGACCTTGTCCCAGAGGCTGTCTAGCATTCTGTCCAGGTCTGGTGTCTCGGGGAACAGACTTTGCTTCCAATAGGCGCTGTAGTCAGAGAAACCTGGGAGAGTAAGAAGATGAAGACAGTAAACAATGTTCACAATTCTATATAGATCTGGTGTCTCAAAGAACATACTTTGCTTCCAGTAGTCAGAGAAACCTGGGAGAGTAAGAAGATGAAGACAATAAACAATGTTCACAATTCTATATAGATCTGGTGTCTCGGGGAACATACTTTGCTTCCAGTAGTCAGAGAAACCTGGGAGAGTAAGAAGATGAAGACAATAAACAATGTTCACAATTCTATATAGATCTGGTGTCTCGGGGAACAGACTTTGCTTCCAGTAGGCGCTGTAGTCAGAGAAACCTGGGAGAGCAAGAAGATGAAGACAGTAAACAATGTTCACAATTCTATATAGATCTGGTGTCTCGGGGAACAGACTTTGCTTCCAGTAGGCGCTGTAGTCAGAGAAACCTGGGCAAGTAAGAAGATGAAGACAGTAAACAATGTTCACAATTCTATATAGATCTGGTGTCTCGGGGAACATACTTTGCTTCCAGTAGTCAGAGAAACCTGGGAGAGTAAGAAGATGAAGACAATAAACAATGTTCACAATTCTATATAGATCTGGTGTCTCGGGGAACAGACTTTGCTTCCAGTAGGCGCTGTAGTCAGAGAAACCTGGGAGAGTAAGAAGATGAAGACAATAAACAATGTTCACAATTCTATATAGATCTGGTGTCTCAAGGAACAGACTTTGCTTCCAGTAGGCGCTGTAGTCAGAGAAACCTGGGCAAGTAAGAAGATGAAGACAGTAAACAATGTTCACAATTCTATATAGATCTGGTGTCTCGGGGAACAGACTTTGCTTCCAGTAGGCGCTGTAGTCAGAGAAACCTGGGCAAGTAAGAAGATGAAGACAGTAAACAATGTTCACAATTCTATCTAGGTCTGGTGTCTCAAAGAACAGACTTTGCTTCCAGTAGGCGCTGTAGTCAGAGAAACCTGGGCAAGTAAGAAGATGAAGACAGTAAACAATGTTCACAATTCTATCCAGATCTGGTGTCTCGGGGAACAGACTTTGCTTCCCGTAGTCAGAGAAACCTGGGGGGGTAAGAGGATGGAGATAGTAAACGACGTTCAAGATTGCGATCTTTCTGATTTGAGGAACCCATGACATTACTGTTTTGAGGCATATCATTTTAGTTTTAATTGTGAAACAATCCGTTCTCTGCAGGAAAGTAGCACTAGTCGGGATTTGATTGGTCAGTATTTAAAGAACAACTGTCATCGTCGCCTTTTTTTCAGCCAGCACTTCTACTTCTTTTGCACTCGTTTCGTACTTCTATACTGTTTTTTATATCCAAGATATCGAGCAGATCCACTAATTGTCAACAAGAAACCTTAGAAACATTCAAATTAATTGTTACAGATTTTGATGGGGTTGATCTGTCAGGCTCTGTTTGTCTTGGGGTATGAAAGTATGCACAGCCAATCACGAGACTCATCCGTAGAAAATAAGTCTGAAGTCCGCAAGTAAAAATTGCAAACTGTTTAATCCAACACAAGAGCTTGACTCTATATTTACTGTAGGTTGACTCTTAAACTCACTGTATAATCACTGAAGGTAGACTTGATGTTGACTGACTGAACATAATTTCAACTCTTATTTATACTAATTCTCGTCGAATCATCCAGAAAAGGAATTACATAAATCGTAAGAGAATATTCTTGGTACAAGTCGTAAGCAATGCGCTCTAAAATAGCAACAAATCAATACAAAGGTAAAACATTACTGTGCTAGAACTAGGTCGGAGATTCCAGAAGAATCTTGACCATACAAGCGCGGGCTGTGTTCAATAAAGAAAACTAAGTTTTTAGGCTTGAAATACAAACATTATGCAACTAAACAAAACAATCTACATAGATCTAGTCGATCCGCTACCCAAAATTACACACCTATGAAGGGTGAAGTAAGAAATAGCAATAGATCAAATTATAGCACAGTGCGTTACATTAATCCAATTTATTAACTAACGACTCGTAATTTATTTTACATGAGCTATACAGATTTTGACAAGATCTTAAATAATCATAAGCTTTAGCAGTCCGGGGTAATCAAATAAATCATTAAAAATCCGGGGCCTTAAAGTTTTTTTCTCTGTTAGTATTATTGTCTGAGTAGTTACACGTTTTACTTTATATTGGAAAGCACTCTTTCACCACATCAGGCCGAGCACTTTATTACATCTGTAATAAATCATAAGCACCACATTATGGTCTCGGTGGAGAGATTAACTGAAAAGATAGCTGCTTAAAAGATTGCAACTAAATTTAGTTTCCTGTTTCGCTAAAAAACTCTCCTTCTAATATAGAATGTCTTCATGACAACGTAAGAAGATTTCATATGTCCGATGAATTGAAAAACTGCAGTATGAGGGGCTCTATTGGTATAAAGTTTGATTTTTTAATTGAGGAGATATATTTGTTATTGTTGTAAATTTTTTTTTTTTGAGTAATCTACCTCATGTGTTCCTTGTTGTACAGTTTGCTTTCTTCAATGAAGTTGTATGACTCTGGAGAATATAAGTCTCTTAATTTTGTGAAGTTTACATTTGTTCAATATACTTGTCTTCCCCACCTTTCCGTTTGAACGGGCAATCATGCTTGTATCCGATATATTATCAAGATTTGGAAATTTCTTACCAAGTCGAAGCACACTATATTTAAAACACTTAGTTAACTTACCATTGTCATTGGCTGCAAAATTTAGAACATCCACGTATTCACGGTAGATAGATCTGATTGGTGAGCCGATAGCATTCCTCCAGTCCAGCCACACCCTCTTCAGACGATTAGGGTCGCGTGAAGTGGCCATTACTGTAAGGAGGTTAATTTGATGGTGTCCCGTTGTGGTTTTATTTGATGATAGCTTCTCCACTTCTATATTATAGAGAGTTTCCATAGTGTTTTCGAGGTTTGTTTGTCTTCTGGTGATATAAGACAAGAAGCATTAAGTTTACTAATATTTCTTGGGAACTGGATGCTTTCTTTTAGTTTTAAACCCGTCTAAACTTATTAATATGAAAGTATCCATCGCCATAATATTTCTCTTTTTTTTTGCAAACAGCTAATTCTGAATTTTTCTTTATTTTGAAAGATCTTTATTAAATCATAATGCTCTTTATAAGGTCTTGAAAACTCAGAGGAAAAAAAAAAGCTTTGAGAGCCCTGTCTTGCGTGATTTCATATTTGATAATTTTGTTTGCAATGATAATGAGCGTTTAAAAGGACGTGGAGGCACATAGATTGGGATTTCATGAACTTATCTTACTTTTTTTTTATTTTCCATTCCAATATTTTATACTACTGAAATAAAAAGAATAAAGAGGCATCACAGCATACTTAAAGATTGCTAAGAAATGATCATTAAAAAGATTGATTTTAAAAGTTGTATTAGAAACGAAAAGAGTAAACTCATATAATATATTGAAGATGATAATGACCGTAAACCAGAAGAGGCTGAATAAAGGCCACAATAAACGGACAACAAGTGAATGCCAGCCTCCAGACAATATTACAATCCATCATCGTCTTATTAGTTGATAAGCTTTTTGTAGTATCCCTGGTTGTGGCCTCTTTTTGTTTACAGTAAGAGGATCGAGTTTGGGAGAGATCATTATCAGAGTAAAAAGAAAAGATAATAAAAAAACCCCACAAAAAATATCAGAACTTTCAATTTCTGAAATTAAAAATGAAGAATTTTAAAAAGAAAGATATTCAAAATTTAAGTTTTCGTAATACTTCAAAAAAGTTAACTTTAAAAAAGAGAGGGAAATTGCAGCTTACTAATCTCTATTAAATAATTTGTTTCGGACAAAGTTTTGACAAAAATATAAATTTGATATCTTTGAAACGATTATAAAACGGTTAATTTTGATCCGCTAATCTCAACCTACATAGGTTAACAAAAGAAACAGTTGGAACCTTTATGAACTTATCTTCGCAATTGAAAACTTGCTTTTTATTAATTCTTATAAAGTTTTTTTTTTGTTAATCAAAGAAATGATTAGTAAAGATTTGCGTGGGAGGTAGGGCAAAGATGATAAGATATTAAGGTACGTTATTACCATTGTAATTAAAGACAAAGAGAGAGAGAGAGAGAGAGAGAGAGAGAGAGAGAGAGAGAGAGAGAGAGAGAGAGAGACAGAGACAGAGACAGAGACAGAGAC
This sequence comes from Elysia crispata, assembly GCA_033675545.1. Taxonomy (NCBI): domain Eukaryota; kingdom Metazoa; phylum Mollusca; class Gastropoda; family Plakobranchidae; genus Elysia; species Elysia crispata. The sequence goes on along the minus strand of JAWDGP010002164.1, from coordinate 44,507 downwards.
AGAGACAGAGACAGAGACAGACAGACAGACAGACAAACAGACAGACAGACAGACAGACAGATAAACAGACAGACAGACAGAGAGGGATGAATATGATGGTGGAAAATGAGAGAATGTGACATAATGCTGAATAGAGCTAACACGTAATATTATACTCATCTAACAACAAAAGAAGTAGAACCAGAACACAAGGAGCGATTAATCTTACGATCCAACTCTGGATTAGATGATTATAATATCAAACTAGACGGTAAACAAACAAGCAATGTACCAACCAGCACTGGATCAGAGTAATACAATATTAAACTCGACATTAAACAACCGAGCAATGTGCCATCCAGCACTGGATCACTTTTACAATATAAATATAGACGGTAAACAAACGAGCCCTGTACCAATCAGCACTAGATAAGACTAATACAATATCAATCTAGACGGTAAACAAACAAGCACTGTACAAACTGCGTTGGATCAGACTAATGAGACTAGACGGTAACCAAGCAAACACCGTATCAAATAGCACTGCATCAGACTAATTCAAGTTCAAGCTAGACGGTAAACAAACGAACACAGACCAACCAGTACTGGATCAGACTAATACAAAATCAAACTAAACAGTAAACCAACGAACACTGTATTAGCTAGTACTGGATTAGTCTAACAATACCAAACTAGACAGTAATCAAACGAGCACTGTACCAACCAGTACTGGATCAGACAATAAAATACCAAACTAAACAGTAAACCAACGAACACTGTATTAGCTAGCACTGGATTAGTCTAACAATACCAAACTAGACAGTAATCAAACGAGCACTGTACCAACCAGTACTGGATCAGACAATAAAATACCAAACTAAACAGTAAACCAAAGAACACTGTATTAGCTAGCACTGGATTAGTCTAACAATACCAAACTAGACAGTAATCAAACGAGCACTGTACCAACCAGTACTGGATCAGACAATAAAATACCAAACTAAACAGTAAACCAACGAACAAGGTATTAGCTAGCACTGGATTAGTCTAACAATACCAAACTAGACAGTAACCAAACGAGCACTATACCAACCACTACTGGATCAGACTAATACAATACCAAACTAATCAGTAAACCAAAGAACACTGTATTAGCTAGCACTGGATTAGTCTAACAATACCAAACTAGACAGTAATCAAACGAGCACTGTACCAACCAGTACTGGATCAGACTAATACAATACCAAACTAGACAGTAATCGAACGAGCACTGTACCAACCAGTACTGGATCAGACTAATACAATACCAAACTAGACAGTAATCGAACGAGCACTGTACCAACCAGTACTGGATCAGACTAATACAATACCAAACTAGACAGTAATCAAACGAGCATTGTACCAACCGGCGCATCTCGTCACTCTTGGCAACAGCACTCAAGCTAAACATGTCCAGCTGTCTTGCCATATCACCGAACAGGTCGGGGTTGGTTCTATAAATCAATGCCTCCTCCTTTTGGAGGACATACCAGTCATTGTACTGCTCTGTGATGTTGGCCAACTGTTGAAAAGTGAAATTTACAGACACAAAGAAGTGAAAGAATTGGTTTATGTACTAATTTTGATGTACATTAATGATAATCTTATTCAAACCTTGTAAAATAGTGTTAGCCTTCAACTTATTTGTTTTGTGATATTTTTTTCTTGAAAGCCTGCAAGTTCGAGCCGTGCTCAACCAGCAGTGGATCAGACTGGACTACAATTTAATTAACAGTTAAGTGTGTTTTATACAATCCATTTCTCATGTACATAACAAGTTATCTTTCAAAGTAAAATAAAACATATTGATGTGGTTTGCCGCGCAAGAATTTCCTATTTTGTGAGGAGTCATTTTCATCTTTTTGGAGCAGTAAAGGGTGGGGAGGGGTGGGGGAGGGACGGAGGGAGAGTTATTGGTTGGATATTGTCCTAGCTGCTCCATCATACCTTAACAAGCACGAGCTTTACTTCCAAAAACATCCAAACTCA
>JAWDGP010002164.1:0-27500 GCA_033675545.1 Elysia crispata | reverse complement strand
AAAAAAAATGCTTACGGCAACCGACAGACAGAAAATGCAATTATGGGAGCGGCATTGTTTGCCTAGACTCAAAGCAGACTGTGATGAGTCCGAGGAAAACAATTATCTCATCCATTAGGAATCATCATACGGGTGCAGCTGTGTTAAGAAGCATCACGTGATAAGCAAGGTAAACAAAAAGACTCCCCGCTCACTGAATTGCACAATCTGACGAGTTATGTTGTCTACTGCCTTTGCGCATAAAAGGAGAAGAAACTGTGATGTAATCTTTTGGTTCTACACATTTGTGCACAATAGAATCACATCCACTCCGTCACGAATGCTGTGAGTTCTTCACACAACACATCAAATACAATCAGAGAAAGACTGATGTAAGTGATTTAATCTCTCAGAGCATTTGGATCACTCTTGCAGTTGAGACATGGTAATGTATAGACTGTTTAGAACCACTAACTATGCGTTGCTTAGGTCATTGTTGTCGTGGCGTCACATTTTTTCCCCCTATCCCAAGTTTTGCAAAGAAACTCCTACGTTCAAATAATATTGCGAAATAACGATCCTCTCGTCTACTCATAAAGGAAAGAATTGCACAGGAGTTCAGACGTTATAGATGGGAAATCTCAATACCGTCTTATAAAAATGATTTACGGCAACTACTGCAAAAGAGACCGATCTGTAGAATGTTTGCATTTTTGCAATGAAGTTAACCGGGGTCGTTTATCCGTGAGGTTATGTTTGAGTTCAATACCAAACCAAGATTACTGTTGAGAAGCAAGTTTTTTTTTTTTTTTTTAAGTTTTGTCAGTGATCAGATAATCTTGAAATTAACCTTTTTTTCTTTTTTCCACTTGATTTCAAATGCTCTTTCTCTCTCTCTCTCTCTCTCTCTCTCTCTCTCTCTCTCTCTCTCTCTCTCTCTCTCGTAACATTGGGCCTGGCAGTTTAAAAATTTTGCAGAGACGTAACAAGTAAGCGACGGACAGCGCAAATTTAATGATAACAATCCTGGTGTTAAACTGAAGAAGTCTAAATTTCAAAATATCAAAATGAATGAATCAGAAGAATATTGGAAATGAATAAATCGATTTTTAAAGAAGTTATGCAACGATGAAACTCTAAACAATCAACGAATCAAGGATTTTCCTGAAATAACTTTTTTTCCATATTATTTTTATTCTCAATTAAAAAAAAAAGAGATAACGGTTTTAAAATTGTATATTTATATTAAGGCACCGTATCGAGATCACATGGTGATCTTAGAGAGGCCATGGTTAGTTTTAAAAAGAACTCTAAATGCCACAAGACTTATTCGTCATATAAAAAAAAGTTCCACCAAAAAAATGTTAGTTTTCGAACTTTTCTCACATAAATTTCTTGACACATATAAACATTGAATTAAAAAAAATCTGATTAGGAAAAATTCATTTCCATTAGGAAAAGTTTGTTTCTTATGAACTGCTTTTGAACTCACCAAGCCAATTGAACCTCAAGAAAAATCTACAAAATTTTTAAGTTGGTGAAAATACAAATTTGAATAGGTCGGAAACGGATTATCATTCTTTCAAAAAGGAAAAAAAACAAACTTAAAACATTAAATGGGTTACATGCAAATTTTCAAACGTACCTGTTGTCTTACGAGAGCCTACTGGCAGTTAAGTTACGATGTTAGTAAAACACTTACTGCACAATTTCTACTTTGAACACTTGAAATTTTCTATCCTTCCCTGTGATTGAATATCGCTTCGATATTTATAACGAGATGCGATTTGTATGTATGTGTGTGTGAGAGTAGAGGAGGAGGAGGAGGAGGAGGAGGGGGGGGGAAGGTAGGGGTATAACAATGGTAATAAGAGAACTCCAGGCTCCGCTGCAGGCAACAGTTCACCGAGTAGATGCTCACCTAACGGTGAATGGAGATGTGGGCCAGGTGGGGCGACCAGGGGGAAACTGGCGTTCTAGCCAGAGGCAGGGCTACTGCTAAGTGTTTAGTTCAGGGGAACATTAAAGGCTGAGAGGGAGAGAGAGAGAGAGAGAGAGAGAGAGAGAGAGAGAGAGAGAGAGAGAGAGAGAGAGAGAGAGAGAGAGACAGAGAGACAGAGAGACAGAGAGACAGAGAGAGGGGTGGGGTGGGTGGCAGGAAAAGATTATGTGAGACAGGCAGACAGGTGGACTGTTAAGAAGAATTTAAGAATAGAGAGATAGAGAATGAGAGAGAAAGGAGAAGAAAAGGGACAAAGAAAAAAAAGTTGTGGGGAGAGACGTTTTCAATGAAGAGAGTAAGAGAGAGAGAATTTGTAGGACGGTTATGAAAAGTTTGAGGAGAGTGAGGAAGAGAGAGAGAGAGAGAGAGAGAGAGAGAGAGAGAGAGAGAGAGAGAGAGAGAGAGAGAGAGAGAGAGAGAGAGAGAGAGAGAGAGAGAGAGAGAGAGAGAGAGAGAGAGAGAGAGAGAGAGAGAGAGAGAGAGAGAGAGAGAGAGAGGAAGATAGGCACGGACGGAATAGCAAAAGACAGAGTGAGAGAGCACAGTATAGAAAGCGATCAGGTCGACAAAATGTGTAATGGTGCGAGACCCTTATTAAATGACTGGTGGTTTAAAGTAATCTGAGTCTGAGGAAAAGAAAATAGAAAAAGATGGATCGAAAAAAGGAAAAAAAGGGGTGGGGTCGGAAACCAGAAACAAATTAGCCATGGATGAATGAGAGAATAGGAAGTAGTAAGGGCGGGTAGAGTGAAAGAGTAAAAATGTGTGTGTGCATAAGTTGGATGCAGTGATCGGCGAATGTTTGTCTGGTATTGTGAGTGTATGTGTATATGTGTTTACGTATTCCAGATCTAGAGCTTCATTTACTAATTGATCAAATCGCGGTCCAGGTCACAGTAGATTTGATGTGAGCGTTGGTTGGTAAAACGCAAGACAATACGTAGGTGGTGGATTTTTAAGATGAGAGAGAGAGAGAGAGAGAGAGAGAGAGAGAGAGAGAGAGAGAGAGAGAGAGAGAGAGAGAGAGAGAGAGAGAGAGACAGAGAGAGAGACAGAGAGAGAGAGACAGACAGACAGACAGACAGACAGACAGAGACCGATAGAGCCAGACAGACAGACAGACAGAGACCGATAGAGCCAGAGAAGAGAAGAGAGAAAGATAGAGGCAGAGAGTGAAAGACAGAGAGCAATAGAGAGAGATGAGAGAGTGAGAGAAAGGTAGATAAAGAGACAGAAAGGCAAATAGCAGGAAGAGGCAGGTTGATTAGAAAAGAAAAAATTAAGATAAAAGTATAACAGCAGTAGAGTTGAGGCGATACAGAGAATTATCGTGTGAGTCTACAAACTAAAAAAAAACCAGGTACTTTGCGAAGAGATTATTTTTTTTTTGGGGGGGTGGAGAGTAAACGTGACTAGAAATTTCGAAATTTCATTTTAATTCAAAGTTTATTTTCGACATAATATCACATCCACAAACTGTAGACGTCTGAACAATTTAATGATCGATCTCTCCTATAAAAGATTTTCACCCAAAACATTTATCCTTACCAGAGGGCCATAGAATGTTCATCATGTCATAAAAAAGAGTCTCAAATAGCTCAGGATAAGCAAAATTGTGGCCCTTAATTCGATTTTCAGGCAGAGCATCTTGTGGTGGAGTTTGGTCACATGCTAGATTTGACTGCATCAGCAGGGAAACTCAGAGAATGCAAATTAAAGAACAAATTGACAGGGTCTTTAATGTAAAAAAAAAATGACAAGACTAAAGGCAATTAAAAAGTATAAAGATTATTAACGACGCCATCAAATGGTTTTGATATAATTTTTTCATTTCATTCAAAGTACAAAAAGTTGTATTTTCAATGTTGGCCAGGCTGCAAAATTTTTCTCTCTCTCATAATTTGAGGCGATTAATTTTTTTTTCTCAACAGATCGTTCAAGGGCAGAAAATAATTTCATTTTCTAGAAATCGTGTGAGGCTTGTCAGTTAAAATGAGAAAAAGAAAGAGAAAAATTTGATTAAAAAAGAGCCCATCCCACTCGAGGTTATATCTACCATATACTTAACTCCAGTAACCTGGGGCTAGATGGCTGACCAATACATCAAAATGAACTTTTAGTCTGATTGGTTCAGAGAAGGTTAAGGCTTTTCTGTAATTGCAGGTGTAGGTTAATACAGGTTCCTGTAAATCAAAGCAAAAAAGCACTAATTCTATAACTATTAGTAGTAGTGGTAGTAACAGTAGTAGCAGCAATAGTAGTAGTAGTAGTAGTAGCAGCAATAGTAGTAGTAGAAGTAGTATTAGTAGTAGTAGTAGTCGTTGTGGTAGAAGTAGTAGTAGTAGTAGTAGTAGTAGTAGTAGTAGTAGTAGTAGTAGTAGTAGTAGTAGTAGTAGTAGTAGTAGCGCATAGAGCATTTTAATCATTTGGATATGCGCTATATAAATGCACTTTATTATTATTATTATTATTATTATTATTATTATTATTATTATTATTATTATTAGTAGTAGTAGTAGTAGTAGTAGTAGTAGTAGTAGTAGTAGTAGTAGTAGTAGTAGTAGTAGTAGTAGTAGTAGTTGTAGTAGTAGTAGTAGTAGCAGTAGTAGTAGTAGTAGTAGTTGAAGAAGTTTTAGTAGTGATGGTAATCATAGTGTAGTAGTAGTAGTAGTAGTAGTAGTAGTAGTAGTAGTAGTAGTAGTAGTAGTAGTAGTAGTAGTAGTAGTAGTAGTAGTAGTAGTAGTAGTAGTAGTAGTAGTAGTAGTAGTAGTAGTAGTAGTAGTAGTAGTAGTAGTAGTAGTAGTAGTAGTAGTAGTAGTAGTAGTAGTAGTAGTAGAAGTGTTAGTAGTGATGGTAATCATAGTGTAGTATATTAATACTTTTATTATTATTATTATTATTATTATTATTATTATTATTAGTAGTAGTAGTAGTAGTAGTAGTAGTAGTAGTAGTAGTAGTAGTAGTAGTAGTAGTAGTAGAAGTGTTAATAGTGATGGTAATCATAGTGTAGTATATTAATACTTTTATTATTAGTAGTAGTAGTAGTAAGAGGAGGAGAGTCCCCGGTTTGAACCTTGGAGAAGCTGATACTTTTTTTTTAACTTATAAATCGAAAATGGATTCTTTCGCGAGAACCAGTGATGGAATTTTTTTTTCTCATGCATTATTCATTTTAGCAATTTTCTTCAAAGCCACCATATTTCGTTTATTTTTATTGATCATCATGAAAGCCGTGCCGATTGGCGTTGGTGATCATGTATCTGCATATGTCTCTGTCCTCTCTTTTCACAGTTATTTTTTCGTCCGTCCCAGATCTTTTATGTCTGTCTACATCTTGAAGACTTTCGAGTCATCGTTTCAGTCGTAAGCATTTGTTCCAACTGACGTAAACGCTTTATGCAATGAAGTCCATAAAGTTGGGTCATCTCAATCCTTTTCTTTTCCCTCTCTCTCTTTCTGTCTCTTTCTGTCTCTCTCTCTCTGTCTGTCTGTCTGTCTCTCTCTCTCTCTCTCTCTCTCTCTCTCTCTCTCTCTCTCTCTCTCTCTCTCTCTCTCTCTTTCTTTATATCTTTCTCTCTCAAAGATTCTGAATTGATAGAAATTAAATCTGAATGTATTCTTCTACCCTTCAATTTGATTCATTTCTCTTATCATATACACATCAAATTGTACTCTCTGTTTATGAATATCTTTTAAACGAAAGGCCACAATAAATTAATTCTTACCCTTATTCAAGAGTGTTCAGACGCCAGCCAGTGTAATAGACGAATAGCAATGACCAGACAATAGTAAAAACTTTCATAGAAAAAGACTACAAAAATTTTAATGGTTTCTTTACTTCAAATCATAGATCTAAGAATATTCAACAACTTTATTACAAGATTTATTATGGATTACGACAAAAAGATACATTAAAGACGCATTTTGTAGTTATTTTTCATTTAATCGAACTTTATATTGAGTTGTCGGAAATTTGACATTCCAATAGTTAACTTCTTGCAAACAAAAGGCCACAATAAATAGTTGGAGTTATTAAAGAGTATTCAGGTAGCAAGTGTACGTGGTGGCCGAATGCGTAAAATCCTTCCACATGGACCATTTGACCTGGGCTCGAGCCTTGGAGCAGTTGATTTTTTTTTTGTAAGTTGTCAATCGAAAACAGGTTATTTAGCGAAAACTAGGATTGGATTTTTTTTTAAAATGCATTTTCTTTTTAGCGCTTTTTTAAAGCCATTATTCCGTTCATTTTTGTAGTCATCATGAAGTACCATGACGATTGGCGTTGATGATCATGCTTTTGCATATACCTTCGTTCTTAAATTTCACAATGATATGTAAAGCCCGCCCAGACCTTTTATCTTTATCTACATCTCGAAATCTTTCCAGTCATCGGTGCAACAGTAAGTATTTGTTCCAACTGAAGTCCGCGCATGATGTAATGAAGTCCAGAAAATGGGTTTATCTCAATCTTTTGCTTCTTTCACTCTCTCCTTCTCCCTCTCTCTCTCTCTCTCTCTCTCTCTCTCTCTCTCTCTCTCTCTCTCTCTCTCTCTCTCTCTCTCTCTTTCTCTTTCTCTCTCTCTCTTTCTCTCTCTCTCTCTCTCTCTCTCTCTCTCTCTCTCTCTCTCTCTCTCTCTCTCTCTCTCTCTATCTCTTTCTTTATTTCTTTCCCTCAGAATGATGCTTATTTCATAGAAGATAATTCTGAATCTATGTTTCTTGCCTTCAACTTGATTAATTTTTCTTAATCATTACACATATCAAATTGTACTCTCTGTCTGTAAATTTATTTGGTATTGCAGCTTATCCAAACTATCTTTTTGCATGCTGATACTTCTTTTCTACCCTCTGAAAAAAAAATCCCATTTAATTTCTATTGTCTTTCAAATTATATTGCCCAACGCTTCTTTACCATAATTATACCATTAATCTTATTATTCTCTAAACTAAACGTCACCGCTCTTTTTTCTAGCCAGTTGTCCTAGTAAAGCCTTACTTGTGGTCCCTCTTTTGTATCTGTACACCTGTTTACTACGGTAGATGCGTCTCTAATAACATATGTTTTCTTATTTCATCCCTTTTCTTATATTTTGTTATACGGCGGTAGATCTGTTTTTTTGCACATTCTATGAAATTGTCTCTATTATTTCTTTTAATAACCGGTTTGCGATTTCTTCAAAAAAAAGAGGGTATCGGTCCATGATATGATTGTATATGAATCGAATAAATTATTGTTCAGTTGACTTTCTTTTCCACCATCCAACCCTAGTGGCTGCTTCTGGCATACATAAAACAAATAGCAGTGTACAATAGTACAATAGTAAAAACTTTCAAAGCAAAAGTTTCTTTACTTCAAATTATAAATCTAAGAATGTTCAACAACTTAATTACATGATGTATTAAGATTTACGGTAAAAACATGCATGAAAGACGCATTTTGTGGTGATTTTTCTTTTAATCGAACTTTAAAAGGAGTTGTCGGAAATTTGACATTCCAACAGTTACCTTCTTGCAAACAAAAGGCCACCATAAATACTTCAACTTATCATAGAGTATTCAAGCCCAAGCTAGTGTACGTGGTGGTCGAATGTCTGATGTCATTTCACATGGACCATGAGACCGGGGTTCGAATCTTGGAGCAGTTGATTTTTTTTTTTGCACTTATTGATCGAAAATAGGTTATTTATCGAGAACTAGTTTTGGTTTTTTTTTCATATGCATTTTTTTTTTTTTAGCCATATTTCGTTCATTTTTTGTAGTCATGAAGTGCCGTGTCAATTAGCGTTGATGACCATGTTTTTGCATATGCCTTCGTTCTTAAATTTCACAATGATTTGTTTAGCCCGCCCCAGACCTTTTATCTCTATTTACATCTCGAAATCTTTCCAGTCATCGGTGCAGTAGTAAGTATTTGTTCCAACTGAAGTCCGCGCTTGATGTAATGAAGTCCAGAAATTCGGGTTATCTCAATCATTTGCTTCTTTCACCCTCTCTTTCTCTCCCCCCCTCTCTCTGTATCTCTGTCTCTCTCTCTCTATCTTTTTCTTTATTTCTTTCCCTCAGAATGATTCTTGTTTCATAGAAAATAACTCTGAGTCTATGTTTCTAGCCTTGCACTTGATTAATTTCTCTTAAACATACACATAATCAATTTGTACTCTCTGTCTATAAATATACATGGTATTGCAGCTTATCCAAACTATACTTTTCCATGCTGATATTTCTTCATTTCTAAGCTTTTCTACCTTCTGAAAAGAAAAGTCCCATTTAATCTTTCTTGTCTTTCAAGTTATATTGCCTAGCGCTTCTTAACCATAACTACACTCTTAATCTTATCATTCTCTAAACTCAAAGTCACAGCTCTTTTTTCTAGCCAGTTGTCTTAGTAAACTCTTACTTGTGGTCCCTCTTTTATATCTTTACACCTATTTACTACGGCGTATGCATGTCTAATTACATATGTTTTCTTATTTCATCTCTTTTCTTATATTATGTTATACGGCGGTGGATCTATGTTGCACATGCTATGAAGCTGCCTCCATTCTATATTTTTTTTTCTCTATTAAGTGCGCCTTTTATTTTTTTTTTTTTTTTGCTTAAATGACTAGATGACCCGAATTGATGAATTTTTTCGTGTTTTTGGTTATTGCGTAAAGAGGGGGGGTTGGTCCTGCATTATTTCATTCAAATTTGTTCTTTTTTTTTGAGGGCGTAGAAAGAGGTTATTGGGCCTTCTACTCTTGGTTTGAGGTTATGAGTGGAAGAGAAGCACTGATTTCTTTTGCTTCGGGAGTTGATAGAGCGTTTGTGTTATCGGGTGTAATTACTGAGATAAGTGATCTTTTATTTTATGTTCTTATATCTTAATTTCTAAAGGGGTGTCCTATTTTCTCTTAAGCCTCTGTTCATTACATTTGTTTTTCCTATGTTGATTTTGTTGCCACTAGCTGCTTCAAAATCAGTCGTCAGTCATCTCTTGATTGACTGTTACCGTACTGCAGGGATTCTCTCCCCAATTCCAACCTATCTGTCTACAGAGCTTGAGTCTCTCCACGAATCCAACCTATCTGTCTACAGAGCTTGAGTCTCTCCACGAATCCAACCTATCTGTCTACAGAGCTTGAGTCTCTCCACGAATCCAACCTATCTGTCTCCAGAGCTTGAGTCTCTTCACGAATCCAACCTATCTGTCTCCAGAGCTTGAGTCTCTTCACGAATCCAACCTATCTGTCTACAGAGCTTGAGTCTCTCCACGAATCCAACCTATCTGTCTCCAGAGCTTGAGTCTCTCCACGAATCCAACCTATCTGTCTCCAGAGCTTGAGTCTCTCCACGAATCCAACCTATCTGTCTCCAGAGCTTGAGTCTCTCCACGAATCCAACCTATCTGTCTACAGAGCTTGAGTCTCTTCACGAATCCAACCTATCTGTCTCCAGAGCTTGAGTCTCTTCACGAATCCAACCTATCTGTCTCCAGAGCTTGAGTCTCTTCACGAATCCAACCTATCTGTCTCCAGAGCTTGAGTCTCTTCACGAATCCAACCTATCTGTCTCCAGAGCTTGAGTCTCTTCACGAATCCAACCTATCTGTCTCCAGAGCTTGAGTCTCTCCACGAATCCAACCTATCTGTCTCCAGAGCATGAGTCTCTTCACGAATCAAACCTATCTGTCTACAGAGCATGAGTCTCTTCACGAATCCAACCTATCTGTCTCCAGAGCTTGGGTCTCTTCACGAATCCAACCTATCTGTCTACAGAGCTTGAGTCTCTTCACGAATCCAACCTATCTGTCTCCAGAGCTTGAGTCTCTTCACGAATCCAACCTATCTATCTCCAGAGCTTGAGTCTCTCCACGAATCCAACCTATCTGTCTCCAGAGCATGAGTCTCTCCACGAATCCAACCTATCTGTCTACAGAGCTTGAGTCTCTCCACGAATCCAACCTATCCGTCTTCAGAACTTGAGTTTCTCCCCAGTTCTCACCTATTTGTCTACAGAGCTCCAGCCTGCCCCCATTTGCCATATATATATATATATATAGATATATATAGATATATATATACAATGTATGTGCCAGACTGGATAAGGTCTACAATTCTACATAAATGCCCGACACATCAGGTGTTTTTTTTTTTTAAACATGAAACAGGGAGGGGGGAGACCAAAATGCTAGCTGCACTATCGTGTTGACTGTCACACGACAGGCGAAGTAGACAAGTATTGAATTATTTTGCATCATCTTGTCCCTTCCCGCATCTGGAACCTCAATAGTGCAAGTGCTTGCATAGCTTGCAGACAAGGAGATATAACGCTTTGCTGTGTGGTAATTGAGAGGAATTCCTCCACTAAGTGTGGTTGTCTCCTCCATTTTACTGTTAATCACTATCTATTTCAAAGCGTCCGTTTCGGCGTTGTAGCGTGTGTTTAGAATATACTAATCACATAGTAAAAACCCACCAGACCGCTACAGCATGTCTTAAGCCAAAGATCTAGATAAACTATCGGCCAGTAGTGTTCGCGTGATGAGTGAGTGGTCAAGCGCTAGAGTCGATTGCCGTGATCGCCAATACGAAAGGTCACAACTACCTCCTCCAATAAGCTCTCAAAGTTAAACTTGTTCCTCACTTCACTGTCTATTTCTTTGAGTAAAGCCTCTTCTGTTCTACCCAACTGTCAAAGTGCTATGGTAATAACTGACTCATGGATTTAAAAACCAGATGTTAGAGGTTTTTACTGGAGCTTACATTTAAAATCAAGTTTAACTGCTACTAATTTTGTGATTTCTAGCCCTGTTGTTTTACCTATGAACAGATCTAGATCTGGAATCTAATCTTAGCCCTCCCAACTATAGATCTCACTCACAACACCTTAATCAAAAGGCGGACTACACGCAAATACACGGTCTTGACATGTGCTTTATCTAGTTTGATGAGACAAATGCCTATGTAGGTGCGAGGTCTCACCCAATGCAAGGCCCGAAAAACCAGGTTAATCATAAGGTGAAATATGATTGTATTAGTATTAAATGCTAAAGTATCAGCAAAGCCTAAACTCTGTAATGAGCTTAATATCTCCTAGGTCTCTCCTATAACCATAGACTAGCGCGGTGCGGAAAAGGTGGGTGGAAAAGGGGAAGGGGTGGGGGAGGGGGGGGGGAAACAACAAAAAAGAATGAGAGGAAAAAAACTAATATTGTTTGAGCCAAAGTCCTAGCCCCCAGAAACAGATCTGGTTTAATTATGTATATTCTACCGCTTAATGCAGGTATGGTACGTCTATAGGCCTATCAGATTTTTCCCGCCCATCACTCTCGATATCTAGCTGCTATATTACAAGTGTAAACAAAACACTGGAATTCTCAGAAGCTAAAATAAAGATTTTCTACCCCACATGCTTTTTTACATCAAGTCATCATGATGAATTCGAATTTGAGACACATTTAGCATCTCACACTTATCTTCTTTCCCGTTATGTTTATTTATTTGTGAGGAATGGTCCAGTGAAGTTGTTTGGCTGAACAAAGATGTTCTAATTGAATGAGTGGTTTGAATTGTGATTCTTTTATAGTTTTCTAGCTATTGTGTGATTTGTTTTATCCAATGAATTTATTTTTTATTTATTTTCGTGTGTTGAGATTGTAAAGCTAAAGAATTTCATATTCCAGCTATCCAGGTCAACAAGGTGTGGCCTGGTGAGAATTTCTAACGTTTTCTTTTCTCTATTTATATTTATCTACAGTATCTAACTTGTTTGACATAACAGTAATAATTAGAAAAGAGAGGGTTTCTATTCATAGATTTCATGTTTTAAAAGCAGTTTACAAACAGTAAAGAAGATGAAAAAAGAACTAAGAATGATCTTATTTCAATATAACCTGAGATACTGATTTTAAAATGATTATGCATTCATGTTGTCCAAAAAATGTCTGATACTCTAGACCCAAAAACATAAGCGTATTTCTACCTCCATAAAGGGAATTGAAGGAAGCCATTGTCTCAATAAAATGCAGAGCATCACTTTCTCTGATTCATCAGCAGCTGAGGATAAAAAGAGAATATGACTGTTAAGACCAGTATGAAGTTTTATTCTAAAGATTTCTTGCACTTTAGTAAAAGATATCCCAATTTTTTCCCTTTTTTTTTTTCTTTTTTTTTTTAAAAAAAAAATTTTTCATTTTGATATAAAAAGTTTTCCCCTACTTTTCAATAAAAAAAACATTAACAATATTAACTTTTCAAAAGAATTTTCCATCCCTATTGTTAGTAAGAGGTCAAATCCAGAAATAGTTTGGTTAGTTAAAATTTGTTAATAACTAAAAAAAAAATAAAACCTTGCAAAGAACTCCCAAATTAAAGATGTTAACTGCACACGGTATGATAGAACTTTGTTTGATATGATGTCCAACTAGTTGCCAGTCACACCTGGTTGAAAGGGGTTGGGATTTGGAGAATATTGTTTTATCACTGGAATATAGAACTAAAGAAATGGAAATGTGAGAGGAGATAGCAGGATCATAGGGGAGAGTCAGGAGTAACATGCAAAAAAGCACTATTCAATCCAACCATTCTCCAGGAGTCACATCACACTAAGTTCCCAACCACTGACAAACATCAGTGCTGTGGTGTTATTGAAATTTTCAAACAATACTATTGATTCAGGCTTTAAAAACAAAGTTACCCGACTTGGGTAACACACTCAGTCCTGAGATGTTTGGTCTGATTCTCTTCTTTCTCCTCTATTGTCTCAGCTATCACCCCACCCCACTCTCTGTGCTTAGTTATAATAGAACTACACTGTACCCGTATTTAGTTGTACATGTATCTATATAATTACATACATGTAGTTACTTTAAACAAAATTGCACACTGACTCTAGAGGATTTAGCTTATATGGAAGACTGAACTAGACTAAAAGGTTTTCTTGTTCTGAATGAATTCTAATCTTTTCCCGCTTAGTTCTCATCCTCGCCACCCTCTCCCTCTCTCACACACACACTAAATTAATTAAGCATGTGTTTTATTTTCAGTGAAAATCTAATCTTCCATCAAAGGAATTGCTAATTATAAAAAAAAATACTAAAATTATCGTATCCAATCAACCTCTTTTTGAAAACTTATTTTTGTCAAAGCCTATGTCTGTAATTTGTCCTTTCATCAAATCATTAGAAACATTTTAAAAACGATGTCAAGGTTGAAAAAAAAATAAATGTAACATAATTTGTTTTAACAACAAAAATCTATCTATCTGGACACTTTCTTGTAAACTACAATACGCACAATACCAACACAGGTAATCTGCTCTGCCACTTGCCCGGTCCAGAAGCTAACTGGCGTGGCAACAGTACAGTTTTCCACTCTACTGTGGCTAACTGCGTTACCAAGACAAGAGTTAAAGCTGAATTTAAACCTTTCCAATGGTATCAATGTGATAATATCAGAGCCATTTATGCCCGAAAAGGTGCAACTCAAGATGCAAAACCCTCATTCCTGACAAGGTGCCACTTTATTGATACATGAGTGAAAGCTGGCAGAGAAGATTGGCCAGCAAGATAAGGTAAAAATAATATAGGCTTGCAATGATCCTAAATTTGAAATATCTCTTTGCAATGTTTTTCCATCTTTAGTTTTTTCATCCAGCCAAGATCATAACCAACTTTTAAGGAAGTGCTTTCCCTCTTTGTTACTGACTATTATAAGAAGTGTCTGCACAATCTTCTACAAATTAAAGTTGAGCTAAACTACAATTTGCCTGTTAATCACTCAAATCCTTATTTTAACCTTCTAGAAAGTGGGAATTAAGGAAAGTTAATTTCTTTGGTGTCATACAAAACTAAAGGTCTAGGCTTTGTAGGCCTACCAGTAATCATTCAAAGTGTTTATTTATGCAATAATATATACATAATAGCGAAACTAGTCTGTTTCAGAAATAACAGACCTGGCAGAAGCCACCTCCCTTTTCTACATATGTTATTAACTTTTAGAGAATTTAAGGGCACATAGGCCTATTCATATTGTTTCAAATCAGCTCCCGCAAGACAATGGTGTTTCTTACGTGCCACTGAGAAAGAAAAATGTACTAAACATTGCTCTTGGCATAGTAATTATTACCAAAATCGTCCAAGGTATAGAGAAATGTTGAGCACTTAACACAACTTTTCCCAGAAAATCCCATAAAGAATTTTTTTTAAACCTTATATCCAACTGGGATGATTTTATTATCTAAAAAATTACTATGTACTGAGGAATGAGAGGCAAATTTTCGTTTTTGTGCCAGCAAAAGAAAAAAAAGAGATGGTAAAAAAGCCCCATCTTAAAAGGTTGTAGAACAGTGAAATATACAACAGGAGAGGGAATAATTAAAAAGATAATGATGATGATGGTTGTGTTGTTGACTGTAACAATGCTATCTGTTGATAATGTAGCACGAAAACAGAACATTGAGAATATTTTTAGACTTAGATCAAAATTAGATCAATGTCCTGATTGATACCTATTTTGTAAAGGTGCTAGTATAATTCACAATTTGGTTGTGATGAGGAAATCATTAGACTTATTTTTCTTTTTATAAGTTTTGTTTCAAAGAAAACAGGCAAGAACAGATTACAAAGCTGACAGTGACACAGACAACAAAGGAGAAGCTAAAGTATTTGATAGAACTGGCTAGGCTATTCAATGCCAATAAGATTGTACAAAACATGCACTGCAGTTGTGCAGTATTTCTTATCCAATGATCCCATATCTCGATGTCATGTACAGCAAGAAATCAATCTCTTAATTTTATAGAAAAGGCCAATTGTGTATAATCCCAATATAGTATTCAGCCCGTATCATCAATTGGGTTTGTACAGACCGACATATCCTTAAAGATAAGATAGGGAAAGAATAGAATTTCGTTTTCCACATTATTCTTGTCTAGCTCACATGTGACATCATTCTCAATTCACAAGGCACTATTTTTAGGCTTAAAAAAAGTTTGTCAACGTCAATCAATCCTAAGGAACAGGCCAAGTAGCCAAAATAATCAAACCTCGGCAGTAAGTGTAAAAGTGAGCTACAGTGTATATTATTTGATCATTTGTTTGAGTTAGGACCATAGGTCTCTATATGAGAATTAATCCTAAATCAAACGATATTAATTTTGGAGTACAAGGATTTTTATATAATAGCCTAGGGCAAAAGTTATCGAAAGAGATACTTTAGTTGAGCAATTATTAATTATGAGTTGATCAATTATAACAAAAAATAATAGTCATTCTTCGTCTATTTTGATTTATAAAACTAAAACCCTTTTCAGGTACTTTCTACAAATCCCAATTAAAAATAATTAAATCGAATGTGGACTTTGTTTATGCTCGTCGCAATAATGTCGGTTGTTTTAAAAGAATTTCTTAGCTTTGATGTCCAAAACATATGAGAAATATTGTAATTTGACAGTTTGTTACCCCTTTATTACAGATAATTAATGAATAATTTTCGTTTAAATAACGCTTTTTGCGAATGTTAACCTGGTACCAAATTTACTTTTTAGATCCGAAACTGAAAGTTTTGAAATAAAAAGCAAAAAATATCAA
Organism: Elysia crispata; assembly: GCA_033675545.1. Taxonomy (NCBI): domain Eukaryota; kingdom Metazoa; phylum Mollusca; class Gastropoda; family Plakobranchidae; genus Elysia; species Elysia crispata. The sequence goes on along the minus strand of JAWDGP010002164.1, from coordinate 11,946 downwards.
AAGATTTTGAAATGGGAAAATCTTGTTTCAAGTTGTCTATAAAAGTTAAATAAAATACTTGTGCTCTTTTTTCACGTGTCATTTTCAAATAACAATCTTTTCTATACTTAATCTATAATTGAAATATAAGTTAGACATAGACACGACGGCAAGATTGATTTGCCTCAAAGTGTCATAAAGTCCAGCTAGTCGACATGGAGAAACCAAATCTCCAAGAGACAACAAACTCAATGATAAATAGTTCCGCAGAGAATCAGATTACAATGATTCCAACAGTATCACCTCCTATGACACGCAACGAATTCTATCAAACTCTCTGGTCAGCCACAAGAGATAATTCAAAAATACCAATTATAAAATATGTTTTATCATTTGCCATTGTTCCTTGTTTGGATATCTTAACTCGATAGAGTAACATTCGCTGTAGTAATAATTAAAGGGAATTATATGTTTGAACCAAGCTCACAGACACAGTTTTTGTGCTGAGGATATGATTTTTAAGTGAATGTTTAGAAAAATATTTTTTCTTATTGACAGTAACATTTTTTTCAAGTTCTGTGGAGCCGATTGTCCGCTAGCGGTCACCATGCATAACTGTCTTATCATTTGCCCTTCTGACATTAATGATGGACGGATAAAGAAGAAAATGTACGCCAATCCAAAGCAATGCAGCAAGTAGTGAGCATCTAATAAAAACAATAAAATTAGGCTCAAAGGATGTAAGCTGCTTCAACGATAATGAGATTAAGTCAAAAGTCCAGTTAACCTTATCTACTTATATACCTTTTAGCAGTTTTCAACTCAGTGTATAATATTCATTTGAAAAGAAAATTCAAACAGCTATGGAGAAACATCCACTGCTACAAGAAAAGGTGGTATTACATGTAAAAACGAATCAATGTTCACACTGTAAGAAGAACGGAGAGTTAAAGACAGGCAACTATTTTTTTTTCCATAAAATTATCTTCTAGGGTATAACTATATCTAAGGCGACGTCTAAAACTTTGTTACAAATAAATTATATTAAGCTGAAATTCAAATTACTCTATACGTTCATTCCGGTTCAGGGCAATGACCAGAGTTTAAATATTCTCAATTATCTGGAGTAAATTTAATTGGTAATGTAATCACTAATTGGCTTCTTGTTTTTCAGAAATCTTGTTTTTTCTCTACCAGCATTCATGCTTAAATTACACTCCATTAAACAACCTTTTAGTTATTTTAAAGATGTAAGAAAAATAGTGAAAGCAGGTAAGATTTCCTGCTTAATGGAAGTGCTTCTTTTGAAATGAATTATTATTTCTCTTGTCTTTTTTCTATAATTCATTCTGTTCATAAAGTTTCGCAAAAATACAAAATATGTGCCATTTCTCTCTAAAAATGTTTATTTGCTAACTTGGTTCTTTGCGTCATCGATCTTTTATGACTATATTTATTCTGTCTGATTTTTTTTGTTTATATCATTACAAAACGTCCTCTTGCGCCTAGGAATGGCATTTACAGTGAGAAAAAAGTTTAATGCTGCGGAAAAACAACTAATGGACGATCCCATTGAAAACATGCCCTAATTTTATCCAGCATTTATTATTAAAAACAGAAGATGACCCGTCATAGCCTCATTTCATGTTTTACTTCGTTGTTACCTCATCGCTTCGACCCTTTGTTTTCTTAGGCCAGTACTTATGGCCTTAACCCTGGTTCTCCTCTGTCTTTTTCCTTTTTCGTCGCCCTTCATTTCATAATTCTATCGTCTTCGTTTTTGTTCTTGTTTTTAACTTGTTAGTCCTGATCTCATCGCCTTTACCGCAATTCACTTTTTCATGGTTTATTTTCTCACTTCCCAGTCCTTGCTGCCTTCTATATAATCCTGGTCTTATCAAGCAAAGCTTTGCACCTCTCTGATTGTCCTTTATTTTACTCTCGTCGTTTTCGTTCTCGCTCTCATTTCTCCACCCTTTTTCAAGTGGTATTTATTATGTTTCATCTTCTTTTTTCTATTTTGTTTTTTGATAAGGCTAAGATTCCCATCAACACCAGCAATATTATACTGTACATGTCAGTTTTATTTCAATCAGAAACAGCACCATCAGCATCTTGGGGATTAGCAAAATGATATTCTTATCATCGAATTATTTATCCTCAATGTTACTACCATCATTATCATTATCGTCATCATCATCGATATCACCACCACCTTTATGATCGTTATTAAAATCACAATCATCATCATCATCATCATCATCATCATCACCTTTATGATCAATATTAACATCATTATCATCATCACCACCTTTATGATCGTTATTTACATCACTATCATCATCATCATCATCATCATCATCATCATTATCATCATCATCATCATCATCATCGACATCAACACCTTTATGATTGTTATTAACATTCCTCGTATCGTTAAGTTTACCATTGTCTCCATCATGAATCTAAGTAAACGAGTGGGTGACGTTTAAGTCTCAGTAATATGTCACTCCAAGACTTACTATAATCTCCTTGTATGATTAATCAGATCGATTGGTTTAAATTGAGATTTGGGACAAATTTATGCCAGCAGAGGAATTGCATTTTTGAGAACTAGAAAAACCTCTTTCGTAGTGATCTTATTAAACTGCAATATACATACAGCATTTTTGTCGTGTGATAATTGTTTTTAATCATAAGGGATTCTTGTTAATTCGTTCGTTCCCCAATAAGAACTGTAAACATATCAATTTAAATAACTAGTATGAAATAGGTATAATATAGATCTTAATCCTCATAATCACATAGATTTGAACAAACCTCATGGTTTTGTCGGGTCTCTTCAAAATCACAGTATTAGAGAATTGGTAAATTGCTTTATGATAAAAAACCCACTCTAGATTAATCTGTATTCTTAGCGTTTCTACATCACTTGGTATACGGAACCACATTCTCCAGCTCTCTCTAGAATATTATGGTAGCATTCCCCACTTTAAAGTTTTCTTTCATATTATAATAAATGCTTTTTTTTTAAATTATGGATGATTCAAGGGGCAAAAACTCAATTTTAACTTTCACAATTCTTTAACAAAAATCTCCAATATACAGTTGTTACATGGGGGTAAGGAAAGCAATGAAGAAAAGCTCATTTTGCTTAATTTCTGTTTTTTTTTTTAAAGTTATTACAACTGCACTCTATTTCAAGGTAAGATAACACAAGCATGAGAGGTTCATTATTATTATTTAAATTAGCATCATCGTCATCGTCAATACCATCATCATCATCTTGTGCTATCACGATCGTCTTAAATCATTTTTTACTTTCATCCTCACAATCATCATAATGATCATCATCAACATCGTCATCATCACAATCGTCACTATGTTCATCATCAACATCGTCTTCATGACAATCATCATCATGATCATAATCAACATCATCATTATGATCATCATCAACATCGTCTTCATGACAATCATCATCATGATCGTCAACATCGTCATCATCACAATCGTCACCATGTTCATCATCAACATCGTCTTCATGACAATCATCATCATGATCATCAACATCGTCATCATCACAATCGTCACTATGTTCATCATCAACATCGTCTTCATGACAATCATCATCATGATCATAATAAACATCGTCATTATGATCATCATCAACATCGTCTTCATGACAATCATCATTAACATCGTCTTCATGACAATCATCATCATGATCATAATCAACATCGTCATTATGATCATCATCAACTCGTCTTCATGACAATCATCATCATGTTCATAATCAACATCGTAATTATGATCATCATCATTATCGTCTTCATGACAAACATCATCATGATCATCAACATCGTCATCATCACAATCGTCACTATGTTCATCATCAACATCGTCTTCATGACAATTTTCATGACAATCATCATCATTATCATAATCAACATCGTCATTATGATCATCATTAACATCGTCTTCATGACAATCATCATCATTATCATAATCAACATCGTCATTATGATCATCATTAACATCGTCTTCATGACAATCATCATCATTATCATAATCAACATCGTCATTATGATCATCATTAACATCGTCTTCATGACAATCATCATCATTATCATAATCAACATCGTCATTATGATCATCTTTAACAGCGTCTTCATGACAATCATCATCATTATCATAATCAATATCGTCATTATGATCATCATTAACATCGTCTTCATGACAATCATCATCATTATCATAATCAACATCGTCATTATGATCATCATTAACATCGTCTTCATGACAATCATCATCATTATCATAATCAACATCGTCATTATGATCATCATCAACATCGTCTTCATGACAATAATAATCATGATCATCAACATCGTCATCATCACAATCGTCACCATGTTCATCATCAACATCGTCTTCATGACAATCATCATCATTATCATAATCAACATCGTCATTATGATCATCATTAACATCGTCTTCATGACAATCATCATCATTATCATTATCAACATCGTCATTATGATCATCATTAACATCGTCTTCATGACAATCATCATCATTATCATAATCTACATCGTCATTATGATCATCATCAACATCGTCTTCATGACAATCATCATCATGATCATCAACATCGTCATCATCACAATCGTCACCATGTTCATCATCAACATCGTCTTCATGACAATCTTCATCATGATCATCAACATCGTCATCATCACAATCGTCACTATGTTCATCATCAACATCGTCTTCATGACAATCATCATCATTATCATAATCAACATCGTCATTATGATCATCATTAACATCGTCTTCATGACAATCATCATCATTATCATTATCAACATCGTCATTATGATCATCATTAACATCGTCTTCATGACAATCATCATCATTATCATAATCAACATCGTCATTATGATCATCTTTAACAGCGTCTTCATGACAATCATCATCATTATCATAATCAATATCGTCATTATGATCATCATTAACATCGTCTTCATGACAATCATCATCATTATCATAATCAACATCGTCATTATGATCATCATTAACATCGTCTTCATGACAATCATCATCATTATCATAATCAACATCGTCATTATGATCATCATCAACATCGTCTTCATGACAATAATAATCATGATCATCAACATCGTCATCATCACAATCGTCACTATGTTCATCATCAACATCGTCTTCATGACAATCTTCATCATGATCATCAACATCGTCATCATCACAATCGTCACTATGTTCATCATCAACATCGTCTTCATGACAATCATCATTAACATCGTCTTCATGACAATCATCATCATGATCATCAACATCGTCATCATCACAATCGTCACCATGTTCATCATCAACATCGTCTTCATGACAATCTTCATCATGATCATCAACATCGTTATCATCACAATCGTCACTATGTTCATCATCAACATCGTCTTCATGACAATCATCATTAACATCGTCTTCATGACAATCATCATCATGATCATCAACATCGTCATCATCACAATCGTCACTATGTTCATCATCAACATCGTCTTCATGACAATCATCATCAACATCGTCTTCATGACAATCATCATCATGATCATCAACATCGTCATCATCACAATCGTCACTATGTTCATCATCAACATCGTCTTCATGACAATCATCATTAACATCGTCTTCATGACAATCATCATCATGATCATCAACATCGTCATCATCACAATCGTCACTATGTTCATCATCAACATCGTCATTATGATCATCATTAACATCGTCTTCATGACAATCATCAACAACGTCATCATGACAATCGTCACCATGATCATCATCAACATCGTCTTCATGACAATCATCACCAACGTCATCATGACAATCGTCACCATGATCATCATCAACGTCGTCATCATCACAATCGTCACCATGATCATCATCAACATCGTCTTCATGACAATCATCATTATGATCATCATCAACATCGTCATCGTCTCAATCGTTATCACCATCATCGCCATCACCATTTGATAATGTTACAATTTTCGTGATTTTCGTCATGTAATCGTCAATGAACACACCATGAAATAAGAAAAACACAGCAAAGTAAAAATGAAAATAAAATCCTTGATGGCATTGCATATTCATATCACAGGCAATGTTACTAAATTTGTAACTTTGATATCAAACTAATTTCAAACAAAAAGTATATAATCCTTCAAAAGCTCAGGCACTTTTTCCTTTGGTGGTCATTGTAATACAGGATATTGCTTTGTATTAATATCTGACGAAGTAAAGCAATGCACATGTTTTCTTGAAAATCGTCTATGGAAAGCAAGGAAATAAAAAAAAAAAAAAAAAAAAAAAAAACATGGGAAATGCAAATTTGGCATGTGATAAAAACGCAGAATAAAATAATTTTTTATTATTTTTCCTATGATCATAATATGTCAGTGACATAGCTGAAAATTGTTATCTAGAAGATTCAGATCGGGAATAATTTGGAAACTAAGTTATTACCCAATTGTTTAATAATATCTCCCTTTCTCTGTATCTATCTTTCATTCTTTGTCACTGACTCTCGCCTTCTCATTATTTAAACTCGCATTTATTTCTCTACAAACACAGGTACGAAAGATGCACTTCTTCATTCCTGCGAAGCAGCTTGTCTCTTGAAAGGGAATTTTTTTTAGAGTAAAACAACTTTATTTATATTACTTATCTCTTTCTGACCCATCTTTTCTCTTGATTTCTTAGCACATTGTATAACCTTCACTAGATCAATTTTTTCATCATTTTCCACCTTTCTCCAGAAAAGGGTCTGTGTATCATTTTGTTTGTTACCTGTTCAGTGCATTGTCGTTTTCACTATTACAACTTCTCCTTCCTTTGTCTACAAGACGATCAATGAAGAACGGAAATATAATTGGCAAAGTAAAATTTCTTAAAATAAAATACAAAAAATACGAGTTCATCAGAAAGATTTGCTACATTTTTTTTTCTTTATAGGTCAAACCGAACTCTAGTGAATGATTTATAATTGTCTTTAACAAGGAAGGCTAATCTGATTAGATCAATGCTTGAGTTTCAAAGAATGCGCTGGTATCTAATTTGCACCTTAACAAATCTATGGTCTGTAATCAGTTGAGCATCTGCTGTTATAGTTTTTACATTGGTGGCGGCTTTGATTGTTTTCTCACTGGATGCCAAGCCAGTTCATCTATTTCCCTGAAATAATCTAATTGGGACAAATGTAAGAAAGATGATGAGCAGCATTAACACAGCAAATTGGGAGAGAAGATAAGACGTTACATCTAAGGACCAAAAAGAAGAGTCTATGGGAACGAAGATGCGAACTTACTGGTCTATGAAGTCATTTACTGAACCTCTGTAACTTCTCATTCGAACAATAAATCAATAATTATAAAAAGACAATAAAGCTAACATCTAACATCTCCTAACATCTGTTTTAAAGGAAATGATAGAGCGACAGATTGTAACTTGATTTGCAGTGAATTCAGCCAACGAAACTATAAAAAAAAAAATCTTCACCAAATATTTATTTATATATTTCTTAAAATAGGTATTCCAAACTGAGCTGTTAGCCGACTGGAAAATGGTCGGCCGGGCATGAAAAACGTAGATCTACCCTTTTTTTTAAAGTGTTGTGTTATCGTCATTAATAATATTTTTTCAATAAAAACCATATCAAAATGTTGTGTTATTTATCGTCTTTTCTTTTATATAACTTTGGCATGAAAAAATATCCGATAGGTCTATTAAAGAGCGTGTGAAAGGTGTCAGTGTTTTGTAAATTATTGTCCGATTCGCGGCAGCGCCGAGCTCGGCCGATCCGACCTAGCTCTCTTCAAATGACTATCGCTCTTACCACAAGAAAGATATTTTTATACGGTTTGAAACACATTAAAGGGCAGTAATTCTGCTTTCTTTTGATACCACACACAACGAGACACGCCGTGAAGAAGAATAAGAAACTTTGAGAAGAAGACGAAAATTTAGAATTTTTAATGGTTTCAAGGAACATTTCCCGGCTTGTGTAGTACCAATAGGAAGGCCATCCATTTTTCTAAAAGAATTCACAAACATCATTTGATTGTGTAACCTGTGGATGCAGCGAAAAGAGTTCAAACGCAGACACTTAGACCCATTTTAGCCCTTGCCGAGACCCGAAATGACGGCAGGTCAGTCTAGTCAACAGACTCAGTCCGGCATGTATGGAGAACCCATCGCAGAACGCACTTCGCATCCCCAAACACTCAATGTGGAGGACATTTTATGTGAGTTAATACTACTTTATTTCTTTACATAAATTGATTTAATTATATTGGCTAATATATGTGTAATAAGAACTATTTTATTTTCTTATCGACTGTTTGTCGGTAAACGGAACAGCCACACTCTCATTCAAGAGTGACCTTCACTACTTTTACCTTCGCTGACCTTATGACGTCACGAGAATATTATTTTCTATCGGCTCTCCAGTGCAATGGTTCTAAAAATAGGTCTAACTTCTGCATTTCTGTAAAATTTGTAGACAGCTGTTTTGCGATTGTTAAGTGTTTACGTTTTGATATGAATCAAATATCTATAGATCTAATTTGATTCAATATTAAAACAGACACAGTAAATCTTATTTTCTCACAAGGCAGAAGTACTAACACTAATGTTTTAGTCAAGATTGTAGTACATAATGCTTAGATCTACGAGAATCTGAATTTGATAGTTGTACTTGCACTGTAGTCTGTAGATCAAGGATGGTCTGGACAGTAACTAAAAACAAAAGCAATTTTCGATCATATATCAGTAAATGATATTTATGAGACTTTTCTATAATTTTGTCATAGGATGCAATTTGCTTTAAAAGAAAGTACAAGACAATTTAAGTACACATGTCTGGCCTCTAGATCATTGTTCACAGTCACATCGTGCGAAGTTTTTTTTTTTTTTAATTATTATCATTATTATCATTATTATTATTATTATTATTATTATTACTACTACTACTACTACTACTACTACTACTACTACTACTACTACTACTACTACTACTACTACTACTACTACTACTACTACTACTACTACTACTACTACTACTACTACTACTACTACTACTACTACTACTACTACTACTACTACTACTACTACTACTACTACTACTACTACTACTACTACTACTACTACTACTACTACTACTACTACTACTACAACATATGTTTACATTGTATTATTGTAATTACATTGTATTTTATTAAATTTTTTAAAAACTTTTTTTGGTGGAGTGGTGGTTTTGCTTTTGATTTATAAAGCACCTTCATTACAGGTTTTAAATAGCTTTTATTTATCATCAACATTTATTTTACAACAGATGATGATAACTTCCGAGGGATGAAGGATCATTTCCTTATGTGTGGGAGAGGCAGAAGATCAGCTCTACCTTCTCTGCCGCTACTCAACAACCGGGTCCTTGTTCACTGCGTCCAAGCGTTGTGTTTGGTTGCAAGGGTATCCTGATCATCTTTGGCATCTTCCAGGCCTATGAGACCCAAAGAGTGAGACTTAAACAAGTCAATGATTCCAGGTTTGTTCGCATTAGGATCAACAACCTTGTGGCTAGGAACCAAAACCAATTTCTATCCTTTAAATTTTTATATATATTTAAGATAAATTAGAAAGTAAAGGGTTTTCTTCGAATCCACAAGGTTTTTGGCTGTTGAGATTTAATGAGAAAATATAGAGCCAGCAGTCTTAGTCACAGAAAGCAGCAGTTGTGTAAATATCATAAGCTAACTAAACTGATACTTTTTTTAATGGATTTTAATTGAGGAATCTTGTTTAAAAACCCTCTGTGGCTCTCATTAAATGATTATTTATTTAAAACATTGTCTAAGAAGTGTCATTCAGTTCCAACAACAGAGAGGACAAATACTCAGTCATATTTTTTTTATAGTTTTCTTTATTTAAAAACAAAAGTAGACATCAAATTCATACCAGATTGTCAAGTTATGTGGAATCAATTTCAAATTTTACAGCACAAACATTTTCGAAGTATTGGCATTGTTATCAAATTTTCCTTGATATGCTTTTCACGCATTATGAAGACACGTTGGGCTGTCTTGTAAATGAGATTGGAAAAAAATGGCAAGACTTTTCTTTAAAACATCACAATGTATATTTTTTATGGTGCTGATTGCATTTTGTTTAAGATACGTTTATTTTATAGATTACTTGAACTGGCACAGTATACAAATATTTTTAACAAATAACCTCAGGTATCAAGATTTCAAATCATTGTTAGAGAAAAATTATATTTGAAGAGGGAAGCTGAAAGAATTGAAAATGCCATATTGAAATTAAATAAGCTTTTTCAATTAGATATTTCACTATTATAGGCTTCTTAAGAGAGTTATATAATTGAACACTTTAGCTGTTTATTTCTTTTAAACTTCAGATTTTTGTGTAAACAATGATTTATGAATATGTTTAAAAAAATCAAAGTAAATTTTGTATATTTTAACATGCACAAGTCACATTTTAGCACTTTAACATTTTTTTTTATTGATCTGGCATTGATAAGTCTGTATTTCAGAGTAGTGTTAATTTTTTCTTCCTTTTTTTATAAACTCAAGTATTTTGTGAAGAAATTTTTAACAGGGTGCTTCTTAACATTAAATTGAACGAAAATTTTTGCTTATGTGAAACATTGCAGGTCCTGTATGTTATTAGTGCCCCAATCTCACCCATCTTCAGCAAACAGGAAAACACGACATTTGATTTAGTCTCTCTGGCCATTGTGCTGTGCACCTGCCCTTTATGGGCCTCATCATTACGCGGGCTTAGAGTCAAAAGGTTCCATCTGCATTTTTGCAGATTTAGAGATATTATCACCAGGGGAAAGTACTCATTTTATTCTCTCTGTAGTGTTAACTTGGAATCTTTTGACTCAATAGAAAACCCGTAAAAAGCTGTGACAAAAGGTACCATGTGCTAAGTCATAGAACGGTTCAGAGTCAAAAGGTTTCTCGCTTCTTCTTTGGAGTCAAAAGGTACTACATAGTTTTGACCAATCAGAGTAGAGAGTTTAATACTTTTCCTGCCTTCTCTTCCGCAATGGCGGCCCCTTTAAGACGTGCGAGAAAATTGTTTGTTAGGGCTGAGGATGTTTTACAGCAAATAGTTGACTCTTCAGATGAAGAATTAAGTCCTTTTGAAGACGAAGACGAAAGCCAAGACCAAGACTACCAACCTCAAGTTCGTAGAAACAGTCACAGTTCTATGTGAGTTGACAAAAAGCATTATTTTTGTTATCCCATTGTGTAGATTTAGATATCTAATCTAGAGAGATCTAGATCTAGATCAAGAAGTAGAATTTAGATCTAGATCTAGATTTACATCTAGATCTAGAAAAATCTAGATCTAGAGTAGATCTAGAATCTACTCTATATCTAGATCTAGATCTATATTCTAGTAGTACACGTTACTATATTCCTTTAAATCTTTCATAATTGGTTAGTAAAGTGTTTGTACGATTAATTCAGTAATTCAGGAATTTCAGTGGTCCATGAAGCAAATTTATAGTAAGTAGATCTAGATCTAGAATCTAGATCTAGATAGCAGAATTTTAGCACCAAGAAAAAATTTATGTATAAGACAAATACATTAAAAATATTTTTATGATCGATTACCTCATAAATACATTTTGCTCAGCCAATGCCAGTCATCTGACTGAGGTTGGTACATGTACTGTCTTCTTCACGTTTGCCAAATCTGGATTTTATCTTTTATTGTATTCTCTAATCTAATTTCAGCTCGGACCATAATGAGGATGAAGAATTGGATAAAGAGAGGTATTGTTATGATGTTTTAATTGTTGTATGCCATAAGAGCAGCATTGATCAGTTGATTTTTACACACTGGAAACGTCTT